>JARWLF010002129.1:0-12251 GCA_029853055.1 Scenedesmus sp. KT-U
TGGGCGACAGCAGAGCAGACAATGGAAAGTGTCACTGACATGACCTCTCATTGATGTGAGAAGGCATGTGTCAACATGGCCGACGTATGAAGCTTAGGCATACCGCAGCAAGCCTTGACGTTGCTATTATGTTGATGCAGATATGAAGATATCAAGAGGTCATAAGCAACTGCAGATGGTCAACTGCCTTACCCAACAAGTATGTTTGCTGCTTGTTGTACACGATGACGACACCACCTGCAGCAGACCAAGGTGAGAAATAGTTGACTGACCCCAAAAAGGCCTGCTGGTTTCGTAAAGCTTGGCGCAGAGAGACACCAGCACTACGCATGTGCATGCAACAGCCATACCACATGACACAGACATGTTGGACTCATTGACCACAGCATCATCATAATGAGACAGCTGCTTGCACTATCCTGCTGCTGCTGCTGCACATAGTGCTGTCACGCACCAATCAAAATCCCCTGCAGCCGGAGAGAGTGAGGCACTCCAGGTTGCAGAATTTCCTGACTGCAAGAAATCAGCAGAACAGGCGGACACTCAGACATCTGATTCAATCACATTACTGACAGATATGACATCGAGCTATCAAAGTATGCTGTCAGTGCCACGTGTGCTTTCTGCTATGCGTTGTGGTAGGTGCAACTGTCCTCAGCAAGCTGCAGACCACGAGTCCAAGGTTGCAGCAACCATGCATGAAAGTGCTGCTACACGGTTGATATCCTTGCACCCTCCATCAACTTTGACACACGGCTCTACTGGGTAGCCCCTGACAAAGGTTACGGATGACTACTACTGTACAATACCCATTCCCAGGCTATGCTTGTGTCACAGCAGCTGCGCACCATATCTCTCGGAGGTTGATGCTGATGATCTTGCCTTTGGGGAGCTTCCGCCCGTGTGCCAATGTCCTGCGCAATTGACATTTCCATACACGATCAAGCACCAGGCAGCTATCCAGAATCTCCCTCATCACAAGTGCGGGTGCAGCCTGGTGCGCTTGAGCTGTTCCTTGACACAGCACAAGACAAGCATGCTTGGGCATGCGAGAACAGCAATACTACAAGTACACGGTGCGGGCCTTACATATGCAATAACGTGAATCACAGCGGTTGCTACGAGTGTGCTGCTGTCAGGCTCAGCACGACCATGATAAGCGCGCCTCACCAGATGGCGCCCAGAGGCGTTTTACGCCCCAAAAGATCATGAGAATAGAACATGAAGCACTACTTTGCCCTGAATCGTCTGCTCGAGTTGGATGACGTATATGAGCTCACAGGTGCCGAACGCACATAGGCACGAAACACTTGAGCCAATTACAGGCCACGACAACGTGTACGTGTTTGAGTGTGTGGGTCAACCAGATAGTTGTCTGTACGTGCAACAGATGGCACTTTGGCGGGCTGCAGCCTGGTGAGCTGCCGTAACACCCTAGTACAGCAGAATTGCTGCCAGTGCTTGCATTGCAGATGGAAGATCTCTTGGTACGAAGTGATCAAGTCCAGCATGAAATTTTCAGCACATGCAGTTTACGTGAACCTCGAATCCCTGACCGTCTGTTACGAGGATTCAAACCTTGCAATTCAGCTGTCTCGGGACGAGCAGCTTCGGAATGTTGGCGAGAGCACATGTAATCCTGTCTCTTTTCTTTTCTCACAGTGCTGATTTTGACGGCAAAAACCAATAGACTGTACACTCTGTGACGCTGGTTCGATCGCTGTGGCGTCCAGCTATAAAAGCAGGAGGACACAACCACACAGCACTAGCGCATAGGCATAGCCAATGACGACACTCGACTGATATAGAACCACTACAGAAGCATTTCTTGTGCCCAGCGAAACTGCAAAACTGTGCATCAACACAGACTCCAACAGTTGAACTGCCAGAGCAGCTGCAACAACACATCAGGTATACTTGCGTCAGACATGTTTGCATTCGCATCACTCCAGGAGCCCAATCTCTTTCACATCAGGGGCGGCATGGCTGCGTCAGATCGTCACCACAACCAGTAACATCCCGTCATGACCGAAGCGGTCAGTGATCAACTCAGTATAACAAAACAGTCGAACATGCTTGCATGCCAGGAAAGATGCATGCAGCTGAGTGAAAGAACAAAGGTATACACCCTATGTACCAATAGAAGAGTTCCACCAAAAAGGGTTCATCTGATGTTAGGGATAGCAGCTGTACAGATACATCGCTCAGAGTGGTGTCTGCACAGCTGGACAACCAAAGCCTTCTCATGCATACCCCCTAGCATACCACTTTCTTCAACCCACACTCCTGTGACCCACTCCTGCGACAGTTGCATCATATCATGTCTTGCTCTTCTTCAATTCCACATATGAAAACCATGTCACCTGCTGTCACTCAATATCGTCAGACAGGCCCTTGCTGGCATGTGACAGTGGCGATGGTGGCAAAGATGGCACTGCTGTGTGCAGGAGCTCAGTGAGTTGAGCCACCTGCTGCTTCAAATCAGTTAGCTCCTTCATCATGGCCTGCAGGCGGCACAAAGCAGCATGACAGTCAGCACATTTCGAGTTGCAGGGTGTATGCAGAAGGGTTACCAGATCATAATGAAACAGCAACATTCTTCGGGCCTTGTTTCAATATTTGCACTGTGACTAGCTCCACACGTTACACCCGCCAAGAGCCACAGCTCATAACCTGTATGCTGGGGTTTCATAGTCTTTCCAGCGTTTCTCAGTCTAGTGTACCTGAACAGCCACATCGCCTCCTGCAGCCCCAGACTGCCCCTTGATACTGTTCTGCTGGTGCCACATGGCTTCATCGTTATCACCACCCTTCTCATCATCCATGGCTTGCGGGTCAATCTGTCACAACAGCATGTGGTTGCAGTCACATAGACTGGAGTCAGAGTTCAGCCCTGAAAGCTGCTTGTTGCTTAGGTAGGCAATGAAGAACTGACACAAACATTCCCTATGTCGTCACCAGGTGTTTGATCCCTCATGCCGCTGATGCAAGCAAACCATGCAGTATGCTTACACAAACAGATCGAATAATGGCATGTCTCACCCTCAAAACATGCACGTATGCAGGGTAGTTGGCAGGCATCAGACGTTCAATCCAGGCTGGTATTGTGCTCTCAAGCTCATCGATAGCCTGAGCTCGGCTGAGAAGGCGCTTAAGGTCCTCATGTGCTGTTGCCTTGTACATGGACTGCGCCATGATACCTGCACCATCCAGTGACAGTCAGCTGACTTTGAAGGCAAGCAGCAAGCGTGCGAGCAAGCAGAGTTGCTTTGGCTTTCAGTGTTTGCAGCATGTAATTCTGGTCAAAGCACAGCAGGCAAATATGAAGCAGTGGCATGCACCTGGTGTCTCATTTGCTGGATTGGATCTAAGGAGATAGAGCCAGCTGCACACGTATCATATGATGAAGCTTTGTGGTGCTCGACAGCTTGACGACACCCTTACAGCATGTCATACAGCAGATGGTAAGATGCAGGTCGACTGTCATGTTGACTGGTCAGTCGCTGTTCATTCACCTGTAAGCAGACTCATCAAGACAGTACCCATGGCGAATTGGTACAGCAACGATAGCACAATGCTGGCCTCTGGGTTGCTGCTACCCAACATGACATCCAGCTCAACTCCTCCCAGAGCGTAGGTGAACATGGTCAACATGCTGTGGCCGACATCGCTGAATTGCTGCGGCAGTCAAAGCAGACGAGCACAGAGTAAGCTGATGGCACACTCTGACAGTGATGGCACAAGCCATGCAGGTCATGCCAGTGTATTGCTCGACTGCCTAATCCATCAGCTGAAGCCATGCACCACAGCAAGCAGGGCAGTATGCCATCTTTGAGTTATGCTGATAAGCAAATACTGCGGCAGGGCTGCTCTCATCAACGAACCTCGTGCTCCTGGTCCCTTCTGAACAACACACAGTAGGCACATGCGAAGCCCCACATCATCAACAGCAGATACAGTAGATAGAACCGAATGTCCACCACCACTTGCTTCATGGACTCAATGATGCTGAAGCTGCTGCTGCCTCCAAATACCCTGCAGGTGTATACAGATGCATCAGGGACGATGAACATCATCTACCGCACGTGTGAGATTGGACAAAGAAAACACACAGTAGGTGCCAATCAGCATACACCTTGCAGTTGCTTTGGTGTTTCCATGGGTGTCAGCTTACTGTCATGACAACCCGGCAAAAACCACAGCAAATGTCAGGATCCACTTTGATGGCTGTTGCAGAAACTCTGGCGCAGTGACTGCTCATGCCGATCAGGACAGCAGATAGGACAAGTGAGAGCCACATGTGACGACAGTCTGCCTTGAGAGTGAAACCACCTGCTGAAGTAGTTCAGCCTGAACCAGAGCAACACACACTGAAATGCCACCAGCACACTCAGCCATCCAGAAAACAGGTACAGACGGCCCATGTGCATCACTGCAATGGCAACCTGCAGCAGCAGCAAGAAGTCAGGGCGTGGCTGATGCAAGTGCAGTGTCAGCAGTGCTTGCAGCTTTGCACCCATCATCGACAGCAATGTGTCATCAAGCAGGCCGTGATGCACCCCACAGGTATTGCCAACTGATGCTCAACGTCAAGATCAACAAGGCTGGGATTCGGCGCTACACTGCATATAGGAGTATATTGGGTAATTTGAGTTGACCAGCTGGGTGGATCGTCTTCTACCTGTAGTGAGTATGTGACAACATCCAAGGCGTTCCAAAGGCTGAGCCAACCCCCAGCATATGCCTGTACACTGCGTAGCTCAATGATTATGAAGGGTGTCATGGCCACCAGGGCCAGGATCTCACATGCAACTGTTACAGCACCAGTAGGTACTCTCAAAAGCTCATGCAGTGACAAGCTGAGGTCCTCATCCTGCAGACGTTACGCAACAATCGATTAGCACATCCTGCACCATCAAAGTGGCAAGGTGCCTTCAACACAGTCAGCGAGAAGCTACAGGGGTAGAGGCACACATGACACAACCGGCAAACAAGAGGTATGTCGAATCAGGAAAGCACACAGTATTGCTCAAGGTGTTGTGCTTGGGCTATTGCACACACTCACCTGGAACAGCAGCATGAAGACTGAGAAGGAGACCAGCCAGGTCAAGAAGCTGGCAAACTCAAACCGCACCATCTTGCCAGCGAAGGTTTCCCACTTGAACTGCAGGATAGCCTGCGCAGCACCAAACATAGGTCAGGTCGATAGCCTCCATTGACAAGCTGGTTCGTCAACAGTGTTACCTAGCCTGCTTGTGTCTCTCATCGTAACAAGCATGGATCCTAAGCATGAAGGTGGCTACTGAATGTGTGCATGAGGCTCAGCACCAGACTGACATACACGTCAACGACGAGGACGTACCTACTGTACGCATGCAGAAGGCCCAGCGCCTGACTAACTACTATAGTCTGAGGCTCACCTGTACTGCCGGCAAGCCAAACACGCTGTAGTGGCAGCCGCCTGCGTTGTATCTGTCCAGCAGTGGGTTGACCAAGCCATCCTCATCAGCTGCTGCGGCATGTTTGATGTTGACCACAAACGCCTCCACCAGAACATGACGGGACCAACCTGTGTATGAAAGATGAAGGATGGAAGCGTGAAGGTGTTGTCAGATGGCTCGCAGCTGGTTGTCTGCGTTGATATGATGGCAACATTCACGATCTGCGGGTGGCATTATGCACGCCTCTTGCTGCGGGAAACCAACAAATTTCCCGCATGCCAGGTGATGATGAGTTCCGGTAGTAGCTATCTTCGGCCAGTATTCGCAAGGCATCCGCTACTGACCTTGTCTCAACAGCTTCTTGTGTGAGAGCTTGGCCAATCGGTTTCTCCAGAATCGTTCATAGTCGATATCTCGATGCTCACTGCCAGCCACCAGGAAAGGATCTTTGCCCATGGCAGCAAACATTTGTGAGTCCTGACAGCCACAGCGCAACAGAAGCCAAGCGAACACTATTCAACAATATTATGAGGGCATTGCATTGTGTACAAACTACCAGGTATGTGACATCCATCGTCTGCATGACCAATTTCATCAGGCAGGGTATTCCGCAAGAAGGCTGCAGGGTATACATAAACCGGTCACTCTGAGGTACAAGCCGACATAAATCAACCGTACGTACCTGTACTTTGAACTGGCCGAGCTTCACTACGCCCTTTGATCCTATGTACTGTATTACGTGGTCTGGGTCCTGCGCAATGAGCTGCTTCACTGTGATGGAGGGGTGCTGTTCTGCTCCTATCTCCACAGCATCCCAAGCCACCTGGTCATCAGGAACCTGCAGACAACGTAATCTCACAGAGTCACTGCAGGAATACTCGCCAAGGAACCTGCCATGCTGAGCCCAACCTGCCATCAGCAGTGTACTGTCAGCTGCAGCTGGTCCCTGTAGCAGCGCTGAACGTGTCTAGAGATGTGAGCAATCTGATGCTTATACTATCCAGCACCAGTGACTCACCAGCAGGGGCTCACTGTCCACTGGTTCGTCCTCCATGTCTGACCCTTCGGTGGGATCGACGATAGTTGCAGCCTTGTTGAAGGGCCCGGGTATCTTGCCAACTGACTTCGATCCACCTTCGGTAACAGCATTTCAGCAGTATGGCAATGTCGTAGCAAGCGCTTACAGTGCTGAATCCCATGCACACGCTGGAGGGTTTGTCAGCATCAACGGCTAGCTTGCACCGCTCTGCTGTAATTCCGCTGCCTCGTAAACCAGTAAGTCAACGTTTTTACCTGAAGGCATGCTTTACGTGAGCATTCGACCACGCTGCGAGCAGAAGTACAAAGGCAAGGAACGGTACTGCAGAACGAACCAGGAAGTACAGACCGAGTTTCATCCGTAAGCAGGAAGTTGCTGCAACAGCAGTAGCAGGCCTCTTCGTCAAGTCCTCGGCCGACTGTCACAGTGCGATCTTGACAGCCTTCGTACATGACCTCATAACTTGGGAACTACGGTCGTGCACTAGCACATCCGACGACATCGCTTGCTTGAAGAAGTTTCTGTATCATACACATAAGCGCCATGGGAAGGTTAGTGCCGTCACAGCAGGCAGACGGCAGCCAGGCAGAGACCATGTCAGCTGCTGGTGAGCTTTCTTGCTGCAGTCGTACATGAGCCGTGAACCAATCAACGTAGGCAGTGCTGCTCTACACAGCGTGGAGTTACACCTACCAAGCAGCTACCCAGCAGCAAACTGGTGCCATGTGTGTCTTCATGACAGAGTGCTGCAAGGCAGCAGCAGCAGGCATGCACCAGGGGCATACAACACTGCAATACAAGCTGTTTTGGCCCCTACTTCGTATTCGATAGCACAAAAACTGTCAGCAACGCTTGATGGTTGCTGCAAAGCAGCAATGCATGCTCAGTCAGTATGCATGTACATGAGTGATATAAGTCGTGTCTGCAGTATTCCGAAACTTTGGACCTCCTTCAGTTCTCCAGCTAGAAAAAGACTTCCCCAAGCCAGTTCGACGCAGAGGCGAGGTTCTCATCAAGGTTGCAGCTGCGTCAGTCAACCCCATAGACTGGAAAACTCGTAAGGGGGAGATTCCAAGGTTTGCAGTGACACGACCAAAGGCAAGTTGCACCTTACCAGAGATATGGCTGTTGCCAGACATACCAAGCCTGCTTCCTGTGACGCATAGGACCAAATTCCCAGCTGCACTGGAAGGGCATCTCATCTGTATCGCGCTCGTCACTATCGCCAGGTTGCCCTCATGCAGTGTCTACATGATCAGCAATGGTGACATCACCATAGAACATGCACAGTAACTGCAACCAGCATGGGTATGCAGCTGGCATGCATGACTGTCATAATAGCCACACTTGTCACATGTAACGATTATCTCTATGGCAGCAGCTGTCAGACATTGCATCCACTGCCGTTCCAGATTCCTGGTGGTGATGTTGCTGGGGTGGTGCAAGAGGCTGATGAAGGGAGTCAGGTGTGTGTGGTCCACGTGAAAGTACATCCAACAGGGGGATCAAAACACCCCTGCCCAGCCGCTGCTGCTTCGATGTGGTTGTGATCAGATGACCCTCGGTCGCAGCTGTTGTTGATGAATCTGCTGCTGCTGCTGCTGCTCATGTGTTCAATACTTGTCTGCGTCGCAGTTCAAGCCTGGAGATAAGGTGTTCGGTTGTACTGGTCAACAGATGCTCTGGAGTACATATGGTGCGCTGACATGTGAAGTACGCATTTGCAATACTCTCAATCTCAGCTGATTTGTGCAGTGGCGATCACAGCTGCTTGACCATGCATATTCCTGTGATGTTGCAAACAGCTGCTGCACTACTGCCCAACAGCAAACTGCCGCAGTTTGTGCCGCGTGTCGCATGTTTCCCACGGCACCATTTGCTGCAACGATGCGTTTTGCAGGCACGTATGCTGAGTATGTTGTTGCTCATGAGTCCACCTTGCTGCATATCCCCGAGAAGACTTCTTTCCATGAAGCAGCAGCAGTGCCGCTGGCAGCCATGACCGCATGGCAGGTGAATATGACTGTCCCTCATGTACTGCTGCAAGCCACATACCAGGTCCCTTGTTGCGTTGAATTCCTTGCACGAAGCAAGCTGGCGTAAGACTCTGGTTGTCAGAGACTTGCTGTATTCATTGGTATCTGGTTGGCTGACTTTGCTCAAAGGCTCACCTATCCTGTGCTGTCAAGTCTCCTTGTTGTCTCGTGGGGTGGGCAGCTTTGCCATACAGGTGAGTTAAAACACATGTGCAGTACCAGTGGTGCTTTCTTTTGACAGTCCAATTCGGATTCAGTTCATCTTCTGCAGACCAGTCAGCAGCGCATGGCATAACAACATCAGCAATCTGTGTCCTGTGAGCCACCACGGGTCCCAGCTGCTTGAAGGGAAGTTTACAAGTTTCACAGCACAGGGATCAGTCCCCTGCTGAGACTGGTGCTACGGTGATGACAGTAAATGCTGTACAAACAGATGATAGTGTGCCATTCATGGTGCGCAGCAGCTGAAGAACGTTGACAGTGTGCATACTTCTTCTGTAGATTGCCAAAGCCCAAGGTGCGTATGTTGCCACCACATGCAGCGCCCGCAATGCCGAGTTTGTGACCAAGACTCTGGGTGCTGACAGAGCTATAGACTACAACAAAGAAAAGTAAGACACCTGTCATCAAGTATATGTACTCGTCTGAAACCTAAAGCGAACTACAGATGTCAGATGTCAGATTGCCAATCACCATCAGTGGTCGTTTGCTCCCAGTACGTGCTGCTGTCATCCCTTGTGTGGTCATATGCCCCTTGCTCACAGAAGCACACTGATTCCAGTCTATCATTTAACAACGTATAACAATTATGGGAGTGCTTGTTTCAATCTGTATGTGTCTGCTGCTGGTGCTGCAACATATCCTCAGGTTTGAGGAGACGACCGAGCCATATGATGTTGTGGTGGACCTCATTGGCGGTTCATATGAACTGCGCAGCATGAAGTGCCTCAAGCCCAGGGGACACTTTGCGCATGTCATCAACAGCGGCTTCCTGCATGAGTGAGTAGCAGGGCTCAGGATTTTGATGACTATGCGTCTACTGTTGACGTACAAATGTGCACAAGGCTTGTGGCACAGGGTGACAGCTGTGTAGCCCTGCACCAAGCTCGCCAATGAAGACATCACCCATAGCCCCGTACATACGCACATACATACGTGCTTAACCAAGCTGTGACAGCAAGCTAGGCAGGCGGTACATCTGCTCAGTGTGGTTGACTGTGCTCTGACTGTGTCCAGGTATGGCCCTGTATGGGGTGTTCCTTCTCTGATGTACTACTTGAGTAAACACAGCCTCTTGGGGGCAGTGGGGCTGGGGCCCCGGTATACTGTGACACTCATGAAGCACCAGGCCAACCTTGGACTCAAACAGGTGGGGCATGCAATATGAATACGGATACATATGGCAGTATTGCCATGGCTGTTGGGTAGTTTATGTTTCTATGTAGGTTCAGACGCACTAGGGCTGCTAGTTATTGGAAAAGATGGGACCAAAACTGTTTGTCTGATTGATGTGGCTGGTATCAGCACACCTGGCTTAGCAGTGCTCAAAGGTTTGTAGTCCCACTTGCAAGCTTCGCCGTTATATGCCCACCATAGACGTGTGCCTTCAAGTAGCAGTGTGTATATGTTGTTGCTTGCAGCTTGCTGAGATGATGAAGGAAGGCAAGCTCAAAGTCACAATTGAAAAGGTGTTTCCGCTTGCTGAAGCTGACAAAGCACATGAACTATCTGAGGCTGGGCATGTCAGAGGAAAAGTAATATTGCAAGTAGCTGACTTGTAGAGCTGGCGTATGATCGCAAAGCAAGATTGACTGTCAGCAGCAACAGCAACCAAAGGTTGGTGAATGAGGGGTGCCTGCAGCACCAGCATCAACATTATACTGATGCTGGTCACACAGTGATTATAGGCGCTGTAGTTGAGAACACGTCTGATTGTTGCTGTGTCTGTGTCAAGAACAGAGTGTGCCAAGGTCTGATAAGAGGGGTATATACCCCTCTTATATAACATATATGTTGGTCCCCGTAGACATGGTATGGTTGTGCACCAGATGTACATGAACTGAGCAGGGACACCACTGGTCATGTGTCACCAACTAGTGGGTGTTGGACAGTGTCACCAACTAGTGGGTGTTGTACCTTTGGTTGTGTTGGTTGTTTCCTTGGCGCCACTGTTTTGAATACCACATTTATGCCCTACGAGCCTGGCATTGGCTCTTTCCCTGGGCCAGTTGCTTCATGTAACTTTCAAGTATTGTTCTGGCTATGACAACGTGTGTTGTGGGTAACTGAGTTGAATACATGTACCCTGTACAGAAGGTCTAAGCCTGAGCAATGTCTGGACTGGCAGTACCAACTCGATTATAACATCCTCATTGTCACTATCTGTGTTTTGATACGTGCTGAAACGGGCTCAAGCTCCCAACAGCTGTGTCAGTAGTATTTGACTAAGGGAACGCTTCCGTCACACTCCATAAACCCCAAAGCACACCCCATAAGCTTGTACTACAGCAGCTGAGCTGCCACTCCTTGCTTGTCACGTCGTCATGGGCTACGTATACATCCAGGATTACTGACATTGAACGGCACCGCAGGTGGTGATATATCGATTGCATGTATGTGTGTTTGTCTCTTGCTTAGTAACTCGCGTACTTGCGCTCTGAAAGTGTTCTCTTACATTCTTGATGACATGTGTCACAAAACCTCATGCAGTCACAATATCTGCATCTTGAACGAGTTCTGCTGCTGCACAGCCACTCCAACATGATGAGCAGGATGCTGCTGAAGATGGAGGAGAAAACGACAACAAGGTGGGTGAGGAAGAAAACGTGAGATTACTGAAAGAGAAGAAAGTTTGGGGATCCCCGTTTGGGGATCCCCTGGCATACTACACCATGTTGATCAGCATGCTGCTACTCAGCTTTGATAAGCAGCTATGCTTACTACACACTGCTTACTACATCACTGATGATTTTTGTCAATGGTGCAGCTACTAGCAGTACATAACATATGATGCTGAAACATAGCGCACTGCTCTGCTGCAAGAATTTTAAATGGTTGCTGACCAAGCATGATTCACATCATGCTAACTCTGGGCAGAAGCCGCTTCTGAGTCAGCATTACTCACAAGCTATACAGGGATATCCACAGCTCAAAGACGTGTATTCCCACCTTGCAAAGCACGACTGCTGCTGACCAATGCTACAGTTCCCCAACCATATCACCTTCATCTGGTCATGTCACTTGACAAGCGTACTTCTCAGCAATTGCATCATATGCTCTGTTCACCTCAAATAGTGAGATCTAGAAAGCTCAATGACTGCTAACACATACTTTCTATGTAGATGTACAGCAGAGCATCTTCCAAGTGGATATCCTCAAACTACTCTGCAACTGAGTTCAACTTGCAACGGCAAGTGCCTGTCGCCATGCAGTGTGAGACAGCCACCTGTCAAGACCTTCACTGAAGGTCTATTTGAAATAGAAAACACCAATAACAGCAGCTGCTGGGACATGGCAGCTTGACAGCAACAGATGAAGACCATGCACACGGATGGTGTTACTGCTGCAGTGACTCACAAGCCTGCGGTAGGCAGGACTAGTATCACAGCAACGTTGAAGATCAGGCTGCTTTGTTGAGTATCCCCACAACATGTTCAACATTTTTGGATAGCTTTCCCTGAATACATGATCACCATGGATGCCCTTCAAAATGACTATGAAACCCGCAGTAACAAC
>JARWLF010002130.1:0-12971 GCA_029853055.1 Scenedesmus sp. KT-U
TGCATGTTCTGGTGGCACAGCTTCAGCGCCAGGTTGAGCATCATTTGCAGGTTGCTGATAGGGTGTCAAGTAGACGCCAACTGTTGGCATTCGTATGGACAGCTGCTGAACGATCGGAAATGCTACACTCAGCTGCATCATTGCATTGAAAATACATCCCACTCGCAAATTACGTCCCAGCTAAGCTTCAGGCTCTGCAATGGCCAGCACTTGTACGGCACTGCAAGTTCTGCTAGCTTACACAAGTCTGCTGAGAGATGCCCCATGATGCCTTGAATCTTCAGTGCTTGCAGATGAGGCAGTAGGTGACGTAATGGTTGCAGCGATGGTATACTGTCGTGCTCTCCAGGAGCCAGCACATGCAGGTTCCTGACTGGGAGTGTGCGCTGTGACAGCAGTTGCAAAGCCTGATCAAGAACATCTATTGTGACTTCACCACTGATGAGCACATGGACGCAGGACACACCCATAAAGTGCCTTGTAGCCTTGAACCACTGGTGTGCAGCTGCACTGCACTGCTGCTGTCAGACAATCTTAGCGTTATGTGGGGTAGGTGCTGTGTGGTCTCAATCCTGCAGACTCGCTGGCTGACTTGTCGGAGTCTGGCGTGATCGGGGGAGGACAGGCACTGCAGGACAGCCTGCATGGACCAAAGATGTGTACAGATCACCAACTTGTATCAGATCATTCTGGATGGCAGGGTTGCACCTGCTTGACACTCAGACACACATGTCATGAATAACATTATGCAAGGAGGGTCCCAACATAGTGTTGCTGTGCGTGTGAAATCTCTGATAAGGGCTAACTGCTTTGCAAAAGCATGCATGATGCGTCACCCCTGCTCTTGATACAACAACTAAGCCTTCTCCCAGATACTGAGTACACATGTTGCATAAACATCTGTACCGATGCAGCAGACATCGCAGCACAAGACAGAATCAGGTGCCAGCTGCAGGTTGGTATGCTTACAGGCAGACGCAGAGGCGTCACACTATTGACATGTAGTGTAATCATGATAATGCAATGAAGCAACCTCTGGTACGTACCTCAAACGAAGCAGAGGGTGTGTCTGTCAACAGGCACCGCGCCTGTTTGTGTTTGGGACTCGTTCCTTGCATCGCACACAAACGAAGGAAGTTCAACAAGGAGACCTGACACACGTTGACACTATCAAGTACTCCAATACACAATATAAGCCGTCCAAGCGGCAGGGCATCAGCAGCCCGCCATCGGGTGCAGTTCACGTGATTGAACAATCACAGGTTCAAGGGTCACAGCTTCAAGGATGAAATGGAGTATTTCGTGATGCTTGTATGTGCATGACCATACCGGCCAAACACGCACGCGTGTACTGTTTTGTACGGGCAAATTCTCAACGAAACCGCGGTGAAACGCATGCAAGGTAGTTATCGACGAGGCTATCACGTGAGCTGATTTGATTTTGCATCAACACATCACATGATGCCAAAAAGCAGGGCTGGCTTGCGCCTGCGTTGAAGCAGCGCTTCTTGTCACAAGTACAGTACTGGTTTTATACTACTGTACTAGGTACGTCAACACTATGGGTGAGCAATCACGAGCTGGAAGACTCCTACATGGACGATGATGCAAGCCAGAATGAAACAGATCAGACTGGTTGCAACAGATACCCTACATTGGAAGGGCTGCAAGGATTACAACCTTGCACAACCCGACGGTGCATGTATGCTTGCAGCAACTGCAAGGACTAGTGCAGACAAGGCTGTGGCAACTAAACATCTGTGTGAGATCTTCTGGCACAACACTAAACAGAGGTGGATGACTCGCTGTTGTCACCTGGATGCATGAACATGCATTCAGGCGCAGCATGTGGCACATTGAGGTTGAAGCAGCCATACACTCCAACAACCCACGTCTACCCCGCATAGGACATGCAGCTTGACGGCAGAACTCATCCAATCATAAGCTTGCCATCATACCCTGTGACAACCCTGGAACACACTATGGCTTGCCTGGTACCCATATGCACCACTTCTGATCGTGCCACTTGGGGCAATCAGGGCTGCTTGTGCTCACAACTATATGCAGCACAGGCACACTTAGGACCAGACATGTACAGTACGTTAAAGTTAAAGGCCAGCAACGGTGACAAGCTGGTATACCACGCACTGTGGTGACTATACGCATCATATCTTTTCACATTGACACCATGGCAACAACTGTCACAGTGTGTGTCAACATGGCTATTCAGAACTGCGCAGTTCTCTGCATGCAGTTCAAACAACCCTACCAATGGCTCTGCATGTTGGTACCTGACCACAAGCTGCAAGGCCTGCGATATAGATTCCTTGCAGAGCTTGCTGAGCCATGCTAAATTGCCCCATGATTCTGGTACGATAGCCTATCAATCAGCTTCGTAATGAAGGACCAACATCTCAACCAGGAGTCACATCTACTATCAGTCAACAGCAAAAGCAAGGTTCCTGCCCTCCTGATAGCCTCAGCTTGTACTGGGATATATTGCTACCAGAGAATGTAACATTTGCCCTGTTTCCTGCCAGGCATGAACAACCACTGCACCTGCCCGCTGCATCTTCACGACTGCTACAGACCCGCTCCTGAAGCATGCTGCCACTGTCCAGGGTACCAAGCCTGTGATGGAGCTGTGCCAAGATATGACGATATTGAGTAAAGTAATGAGACACAAACCAGAGAGATGTTGTGCTGCTCCAACACGGCCTACCCAACTGCAGCTGCTTGGCTGTTGCTTCTGAGAACCAGCATCAAGCCATCACAAGGCTGCGGAGGTATCAACAATGGTTGCCAGGAGAATCTGTTGAGCCTTTGGCCGTACTGCCGTGCGTGCCTGTGGTTCCAAAGGCCGGCGAGAGCACTTTGGCAGAAGGTAGCTGTACAATAGCTGGCACAGCTTCAGCAACTACACTTAATGCTGTGTCATCGGGTCACCGGGCCTCGAACTGTACAACCTTCTTGGTGCGCTTCTTGTACAATATCCGGTAACCACACTCTCTGCACTGAATTGGCTCTCCGTGCTTCAGTCTGGTTGAGCTGCCGCAGCTGCCACAGATGTAGTCACAAGCTGTATCAACCCCTGCTGTGCTGTAGGCATTCCCGTACCCACTCATTGCTGTATGACCCTTGTACTAATCCACAAGCGCCACGATGATAGTAAGCCTCCTCCTCAAACGCCTTTCGGACAAAACACAAGCAAGGGTGACTGTGGTGAATGAAGCTGTATAGAGTGACGTTTAGCATCAGCAGATAACATCAAGTATCATCCCAGCTATGCCTGACACTTCGTGCCAGCTCTACGCCTTGTAAACAGGAGTTGCCGACAGTTCTGTAACAGTAACACAGCATTCCTCAGCATTCAAGTTGTAGGGGTGTATACTGGC
This sequence comes from Scenedesmus sp. KT-U, assembly GCA_029853055.1. Lineage (NCBI taxonomy): Eukaryota > Viridiplantae > Chlorophyta > Chlorophyceae > Sphaeropleales > Scenedesmaceae > Scenedesmus > Scenedesmus sp. KT-U. Next base: position 3,396 of record JARWLF010002130.1, read on the forward strand.
CCCTGCGCACAGAATGTTTGACATTGCTGAACATCCCAATCAACTGACAAGTTTTCCTCCTCAAGGTGTCTGCAAACTGCATTCACGGCGGGAATACGCAACAGCACACTGATCTAGTCGTAGCTTCTGTTTATCTCGCCATAGTGGTGCTAAAGAAGTCTGACTAAGACTTCAGTACCTTCCGTAAACGTCTGCCCCGGAGCATTTGGGCTGCTTCGCCTGAACACCCTGTAGGGGTGGTTTGCTGTCCTTGCTGCTCTCAAAGCGTCCAGAGCGTTCGTGACACAACATGTCTGCTAGTACCGGCCCTAAGTCAGAGCAAGAGGTGCTGGCACGCTTTCAGGAGATGCGGCAGGGTATCAGCACTCTGGTAGCCAAGCTGAGTGACATTGAGCAAGGTATGTGTGATCGGGCCCTGACACCTGCTAACGCAGTCGCCAGCATCCTCCAAAAGCAGTCGTCAAGCTGTGATAATCCAATTGCAGTACATCAGATGCACCGGGCAGCAAAGTCCTTCTCAGTGTCTGCAGTGTCTTTTGCACCATGCTGTACTAGTGCAGTGCAGCACATGCATGGGTGCAATTACCACAGTCAAAGTCTTGTCTGCTCGTGAGGTCTCTACACTGTGTGCGGACATGAGAATGTGCCAACATTTCTGCAGTATGTTGCCTGCATCATGTCTTGCAGAAGCCTCTGAGCATGACCTGGTAATCAAGCAGCTGCAACCCATGGACAAAGACCGCAGATGCTACAGAATGATTGGCGATGTGCTGGTGGAACGAACAGTAGGAGAAACACTACCTGCAGGTGGGCTACAAACATTGCTATGCATGAAGCCATGCTTCAGCATTGAGTATCTATGTCGTGTGTCTCATCAAGGATGGTACATGCCTTGATGGGCACTGTCCTTGCTTGTGACTCTCACTTGAAAGCCACAAGTCTAGCTGATGACTTTGCAGAAATACTGCCCGGAATGAGCTGCTCTTCCTGCTTTGTGCCACATTGTACTGTCCATCCCAGTGCATGCAGTGCTATCAGTCTGATGACAAGGGCAGCAGTACACAGCAACCACCAAGATCTGCACTCACATTGCCCTGTCACCCAGCTCGCTTTTGTGCGGTTGATGACACATGTATGCACGCAGCTTCTCAATCATCTATTGCTCAGCTGTCTGTTGCTACATGGCTGTCCTGCAGTCATGCGCAACAGGGAAGGCCTTGGCACGGTGCTCAAGCAGCTGCAGACACGGTTAGAAGCAGAGCAGAAGGCACTTGCAGAGTTCCAGCAAAGGTACAAGATTCGTATCATGCAGCCAGGAGAGGCAGAAGCAGAGCAAGCAGATAAGAAGCCAGCAGCCAGCAAACCAGCAGCAGGCAAGGAGGGCAAAGGAACAGCTGGTGTGCTTATTTGATGTGGTTTTGAGCCAAGTGTTGCGTTCTGCGGGTTCATTGTTGTTGCTTAGAATATTGAAGCATCTGACTGGGTTCCCCTGTGGCACCTGATTGCTAGCATCGCAGCTGGTCAGCATGCCTTGAGATAGGACTGACCAATGGCACATGAGGCAGCATCAACAGGACAGTTGGCCTATGTTCTGACGTCATGCCAGGGTGACATGTTGCTCAACAGCTGACTTCATCGTGTGGTCAAAGAATGCATGTATAAGCGAGCACCATGGGCCCTGATAGCTCCTGTGACCATTTGTTGTGTGACAGGCATTCACCCTATTAGTAGCTGTGTGTTGCTGTGCAATCACCATGCCTGGGTTCTGCTGAGCATGTGAGTGAGTGAGTTCTTGCCAGTGTGGCACTTTGCAGTCAGGCTTATGACCTCGGTTGCACAATGGTTGCTCATACGTATCATGGTATACCAACATGGTATCGGTAAAACACAAATAAATATATTTGTGTTGCAAAAGTGGAAGTCCGCTTGTTCACTCTGGTAACCAGTAATGAATGTAATCTCGTGTTGACTCGGTTGTAGGTCTACAAGTGTTGAACAGTTGACAGTCGCACAGCCCACCTTATAATCTGCACGGCTTGCGTCATAGGGAGGTATATGCATAACTTACACGATTACATTGTGTAGAAGAATCTGAACTCATGAAAGCACACAGCATACGATCCCCACGATCCAATCAACTCAATAGCAGTGACACTGCATACTGGTGTTTAGCATGACATAATCTGTTGAGCTGTGATCACACACGGTATCAATCCATGGTTGCTGCTGCTGGCTTCAGACTGCATGCCAGAGTTTGCATCCCAGGAAACAGTTTCCAGTCTCTGATATGGACCAGCGTGCAGCATGTGATGCTGAGATGCTGGCCATCCTGAAGTATGCAATGCCAATTCTGGGCTCAGAGACAGCTACCCCACACCTGCACTGAAGGGGTATGCTGTTTCTGTCCCAAGATATGCAAGCAATGCACAACAGCACACACATGCACACACTGAGATCCTGAGTGCAAGCATTGCACAAGGAATGCTCTCGATGCAGTCCACTACACCATGCCATGACCTAGTGCAAGACGAAAGACAGCAAACACTATCATGCTAAAGAAATCCAACTGCAGTTGAGCACATACTGCCAACCACCTCAATCTTCACAGTGCAACTGAAGCGACAGATGAACAGTACCATGTCTGATACTACTTCTGCCAAAGTTGATGGAGCAATTGACCTGACCGCTTGCTGCCTTTGCACCACCACTGGCTGCTCAAGCTCCTGCACAAAACGTCTGCTACTGCAACTGCTTTGACTACCCAAATTCAATCATGCTTCACATCATGCAGCATGCGGCAAGCACGCTTGCCTCAGGGTTTGACATACATCTGAACTTGCGCTTGAGGAAACAAGTGGATTAATACAGTGTTGCCTCAACATACATACAAGCGCTACCCATACTTGTTACCCAACCATCAGCCACTCTGATAGCAGCACCCTTGAAGCCGAAAACCAGCACCAATGCAGTGCTGCACAACAGGCACCCCGCAGAGCACACGCCATGTAGCAGAAGGAACAGCCCTGCCAAAAACATAGCAGATCCAAGAACCATCATCTCAATCCCATGCTCAACATACAATGCAACCTCAACCATGGACCAAAGTACATACCTACATATATAAGCAACGCACTTCAGAAAGACAAAAAACAGCATGGCAGGGTTCCATGCTTCGACAGCAAAAGGAACTTGCAATCAAGCTGTGGCACTTGTATCAGGAGCTCAAGCCATCAAAACTTGCCCATGCCCTCACACACCCACTATCAGCACACCTGTACAACAGCATCCTGCCACTGTCACAAACACCAAGCGCATCGGCGCCAACTCCTTCCTCAAAGAAGGCATGACAACCGATTAGAGGAGACATACAGCATGAGCGATACGCGTACATGGCAATCAGCATGTACCCCATGAAAGCACACCTATACCTAGCTGCTGGTCATGCGCTGGCTATGATTCCAAAGTGACATCGTGAACGACAGGTGCAACCTGCTATGTGTCCTCACTACAGCAAAATTGCGCTTTTCCACCTCATCATCAGCTGCCCTAAACCACTGTCTTTGCAGGGATAACAGCACCTCGCATAACCACAAGAATCCCATCCTTGATCACCACACCCTTTGGCAGATTCTTGTTACTGCCATCGACTACGCCTTCCTTGTTGATTAGCTGGCAGTTGCGGCCGATGCGTGCATTGGAATCTATAATTGCCTTTTCGACCCGTGAGCCAGCACCGATGCCCAGAGGAATCTTGTTGGCTTTCAGCTCTGTTGCACGCCAGGATTCTGGGTCAATGGTATCAGCACCAAACATGATGGTGTCCTGCAGGTTGCAACATCGATCATATCACATCACATCACATCAAATCCAAGCTATGTGCAAGCTGGAGGTAGTCCGTGCAGGGCAACCTGCACCATAGGCCCGCTGAATGCATACATGTATGACACACTGCCAGCTGCAGGAAGCAGAACCACATTGGCTTTCCATGCATGACTGTCAGCTTCATCCTTGAATCAGCACTGCTAACAGACACAAGCTTCCAACAAAGATAGCTGATCCCAAACTACACACCTTGACATAGCAATCCTCTTCGATGTAAGCACAGCTGCCAATGACGCTCCGCTTCACCACGCTGCGTTCAGCAATCCTGCAGCCATCACCCACCAGGCTGTCTGTGACTGAGGCACCAAACAGCTTGCTAGGAGGCAGGACACGAGCTTCTGAGTACAGTGGGACATCTCGATCAAACAGGCCAAGCCTGGAGGTCTGCAGGACAGAATAGACAGCAGATGCAGAGCGCAAGGTCACATACTGCGTGTAACGACTGTTTTCATAATCTTATCAACCTCTTCCAGCGTGGCACTGCTGCCCCATCAGAACAAAGGACATATGTTGATAGGCACTCTTCCCACCATGCATTCAAGTGACCTGCTTGCCTGCCTGCCTACATCGATCTCAGCCTGCATAGATAGCAAGAGCCAGCACTTACATCAGTAGCTAGTGCCATGTTTGCAGTGTAGTAGTCCTTCAAGCTCCCGACATCTTCCCAGTAGCCATGATGGGGGTACGCTGTGATCTTGAGCTCCCCGTGCATCAGTGACAAGATGTCCCGGCTGAAGTCAACAGCCTGCAGATGCAGAGCACGGAAACATGTTGCCGGGCATCATATACGACAGCCCCTGTGCTGGGACGCTCAAAGACCCGCCAGTATATGTTAGGTACCCACTGTACTACCCAGCATGTCCTCGCTGCATGCTTGAGCAATTGGGTCAAGAAGACTTAGCAGTCAGGCGCTCAAGCAGAAGGTGGTTGTGGGGACAGGCGCACATATAGCAGCGTACCTCTGGGAACTTGTTGAACAGCAGATCCTTAAGCACACTCTTCTTGAACACATACATGCCCATTGACGCAACAAAGGGCTTGCTCTGAGCCTCCTCTTCAGTGTCGACTGCGGACAGCAAACCAGCAAAAATGGTAGCAGACCTCCTTCTAGAGCACGTTCCTGATTCTGCCACGACCCTGATTGTGAACTTCCCTTGATAGCTGCAACCATCAACATGCAGATGCACAGCATGAGCTACGTATGTATCTTGTATACCCACCGAAGCCATACTCCAAGGTGTCAATGGACATTGTGGCCAACTGAGTGCGAGGTGGCTTCTCATAGAACTCCATGACATTGCAGCTGCGGTCAACCTACAACAACAATTTCCAGACAACAGGATTATCCCAAGAACACCCAACGCTGATTCTGCTCTTGCCGGGTAGCACAAGCTAGTAATAGCAATATAAGATACAACACACAACATGCCCAAAGTGCCGCTGCTGTTGAGCAACAGAAACAGACATCAACAGGCCCCCAACTTTCTTGAGGCTTACCAACAGTACGCCAAGATGTGATGCATGATCCTCATCAGCAGGTGTTGTAGCAATGGTGACATCCGCTCCCTTGGCTCTGTGGTAGTTGATCAAGTTGTTATAGTCCATGCGGTACAGCTGATCACCAGCCAGAATCAGAACATCCTCACAGCCGTCATGTTTGGCCTCATCAAGCATGTGTAGGTGCCTGAAATGAAGTGCAGGATACATGACAACAACACGTACATTTGGAGCTGATCAATAGAGTGCAACTGCAGTGATGTACATCACCATGTTGCGCAGGCAATGGGTAAGATTTGAGTTGCTGTTTGCGGTGATTCACATCCAAGGAAACTGTCCTGCAGTCTGGCCATTACTTGTTGCAGGTAATCGTCTTCTGCTGGTTGCTGAGGTGGGGTGATGTCCTTACCTGCGTACTGCGTCTGCTGTGCCCTGATACCACGCATCCTGCGAGGTCTTGCCAGGTTCCTGAGATGCTGCAAGGGTTTCCACAAAGCCAGCTCCATGGTTGGCAAATGTCACACTGTTGAGAAACTGATATGCACGTGACAAGTGTCTGTTGAGGGACGTTGCATTATACTGGGTCAGTACCTGCAGGAAGCACCAGTTGGGTTTGGCAAGCATTCAGGAGTGTGACACAGATGAACAAGAGCCCACATGGGCTGTCTGCGTAGCAGCAGGAGCTGGCAGATGTAAGATGCATCATGATGCACATCTTTACAGACCACAGGTATGATGCTGTTGTTGCATGCGAGACGAGGCACAAAGCACTGCAATGTGGGCTACTCACATAGATGTTGCTGATGCCGCTGTGGATGCAGTTGGACAGTGGGACATCTACCAGACGAAACAATCCGGCGAATGGTACAGCGGGTTCTGCTCTTGAATTGGTCAAAGGCCATAGATCAGTACCAGGGCCACCTCCCAGGATCATGGCTGCATATGGCAGAACGAACGCGATCGATAAGTCATCAACACCACTGACAGTTGGGAGTGCCAGACAGAGAACACATGATGTCATGAAGCGGCGTGCGGCAACCTCGCGATGCTGCTGACAGAGTAAGACCGACCATGGATGCTTCCTGGGGCTCAGTGCGCTGCGAAGGTTATCAACGGCGACACAGTCCATCAATGAGCTGTCCAGGAAATACCCGCCAAATGCACAAACTGAAGCAAACGACGCCAAGATACTCACCAACCACTTCTTCGCTGCTTTTGAAAGGTGGGCGAGCCCATACGTGACTCTGCTGAGGTTGCTGACGCTGTGAAGCAGAGGAGGGAGTTTGCCTGCAGGGGCCTTTTGCATCAGCCACAGTGCAATGGTCTACGCTCTCATGTGACGGTCACTATGCGCTTACTGTGGAGGTTTGCTTAACAGGGTAGCGTTGACACGAAGAGGAGCCCAAGCTCGAACTGTCGTGGCCCGAGACCCCTTGCGGCAATGTGCATGCTGTACAGAGCGTCCATACTGCGCATTCATGTTGCAATATTCTCTGCAGTCAGATTAAACCGTTCGCTATCAAGCAACGCTTGTGCAACTTCGAAGCGTAAACTGATAGCTCAGTTTCGTAAACAATACAAGCCACCCGTCGTTTACAGGAAGCACATGCATGTGATCAAACGCAACCACAGCATTGAGGCTCATACCCTGAAGGCTTTACAGCGAGACGCATGCTTGTGGAGGGCCCATGACGTGAGATTCTGACTGCCAAAGTACCAGGCGCGTAAGCGCTTTTCTGCGATCACCAAGGCTATTCTGCCTATGCCTACATACAACACGTCATATCTCTGATGGTGCATTGAGAACCGGATGCCGTGGCACAAGTTGCAGAGCATGCTGTGGTGATCGCAACAGTCGCTGGCATTCACCATCGCTCCGTGTATGTAGTCTGGGTATGAGCTGCACTCTGTTTGTCCATTGTTCGATCATAGTTCCTCTCGTATGGGCAGAGGCGAAACAGGCTACCACGCATGTGCAGGCTGATGCTCGCCAGGCAATTGCACTGCACAGTTCGTAGCTGCATCATGCACATGACCGGGACCGAAGGCCATATTGCGTGCATTCAATCAGTGCATCATATCACTTGACATAGCCCGCTTACACTCCCTGATTACTTGGCAACTACTTGGTACCTAGGAAGCCCCAACCACACCAACAGCAACATATGCTCAGCAACAGGTTCAAGCTTGCTCAGCAGCCGCTATGCACGGCATAGTGACAAGAGGCGATCATCAACACGTCTGCAGTCATTGTCCCTGCTGCGCCTTCTGTTGCCCGTGTTTGCTGCCTTGGACTTTGCATTCTGTAGCCTCGGCACGTGCCCTGCGGTAGACCTGCGCCTCTACCTCTGCAGCACAGAACAGCAGTGGCAGATATAGCGCAGTAGTCAACCCGTTGCTTACCATAGGGCAGTTATAATGTACATTGTTCAACAGCAGGTTGTCCAGCAGTGGCAAACAATCGGCTAGCCCGAGTACATAACTGCTTGGTGCCTATCGCTGCATCTCCATGCATTTTGCAACCGTGCATTCAGTTGGTTCGCATTCAACTCCTTCCGCATGGAAAACACAAGATGTCTCAATTGAGCATGCTATCAGTCAAGTGATTGCGTAACCACATGTGCAGTGTAGCAGGGTACTATAGAACCTGTAGGATCCATAATGCAACGTAATGCATCTGAGGTCCACGTGCTGATGTCATACCTGTGAAGTCATGCCCGCCATACAGCACCTTGCTCACAACAGGGGCAGGCATGTGCACCAGGGGCGGGATGTTCTGGTCTGTGCTGGCAGCAGCACTGGCTAGCCCAAGCTGGGTGATCCATTTACTCCGAGAATCTACAGCAGTAGCAAAGCAGCACTGGCAGGCCATATCAAGGCGGTCCTGACCAAGTGGCTTCAGCATAGATGTATTCCATGTCTATCAAAGATGCTGTTGCAGGAGGAGTCGCATGCAGCATCAGCTGCAGCACGATGCACACCAGGCTTCTGCTGTCTCAGGGAGGGGTAGCAAGGGCTTTATAACAACCGCGCTCAATGTCAGGAAACCAAGACAACATGGCAATATAAACAGATGGTGAACAGCCTCTGCAGACTCCACGGGTGGCTGGACGGCTGCAGGAATGCCCACTGCAATGCATTGTAGGCTGTTCCAACGTACCATATACAGTAGTCAATGAGTCTGGCTCCACCACACTCATCATGTTGAGACTGCAGCACACGATTATACACAGCAGAAGCAGCTGAAGAAAGAAGTGGCAGATGGCCGGCATTTGCTCCACACTGCTGCACTTCGATATACGCTCGGTATACACCTTGTATGGTGGCACCGATCAGCCATAGCAACATTTGCGTCTATGCTGCCATAGACAGCCGGCTGCTGTGTGCTTCTGTGGTTCATTGGTAACTTGAGCAAGCTTGCTTGAGTCTTGTTGCAACTCGCATCACTTGCCAAGATCAGTGCTGTCAGGGTACTATGGCTGGCTATGTGCAATGATGGTGCCACAGCATCAGCAAGACCAACATTGTTTCTGCTTGTACCAGCTGCCTATGCACACGGGAACAGTGACACTGCTTTTGGGAGAAGCTGGCTGCACACCACATACCTTTCATATACCCAGTATACGAAAAGGATGCAGATCACGATGTAAGTGGGTATGATCAACGCCCATTGCCTGCAGCAACGTCAGTGGCAATCAGGTCAGCCTTGTGCTGCTGCAGCCACTCGGGCAAACCCTGGACTTGGCTCGTGTAATATGTGTCAATGTGAATGGCGTTATAACCAACCAGGTGCAGGAATACGTTAGAAAGTGAACAGACTGCTGGAGAAGCTTGATGTACACATATTATGCTCACTTGTTGGGGTAGTATGTTATGCCCACGCTGTGCAGCAGCGGCTCTGGTACGAGTGCCCATATGCAGTACAAAACTGCAATGCATTGTGTCCAAAGTTGTAAGGTCAGCCTCAAAGCAATCTGGCGCAATGCTGTTGTGCATAGTGATGTTGCTTTGTCTTACCAAAAGCAACAGCTGAGAGTATCCAGCAAGCAAAGCCATAAACTTCAACACTGCTGGCACCCCGCTTGTTCATGCCGTAGCTGGCAATTGTTTGTCATGCATATCTTCATCTAAAGTCTATGTCCCGTATCCATGCCGAAGCTCTCAGCAAAGACAACCTGCTGCACCAGCTGTACTGCT
>JARWLF010002132.1:0-14745 GCA_029853055.1 Scenedesmus sp. KT-U
CACCCTGGCAGCAGCCTGAAGAGTCCTGACAGTCGTGCATTCTGCCGTCAGGACCTTTCAGGCTGCTGCCAGGCAAGGTGTCAGCAGCAGTCTTCTCCCAATGCATCACACTGACAGCAGCAGCAGCAGCAGGTGGTGCATTGTGTTGGCCACCCACCCTACTGCTGCTGCTGCTGCCAGCCTGACGCTTGGAAGCTCCATTGCTTACTACACAACCTCCAGCTTGCAATGCACCATTACGTATTCCTTGATCGGCTGCACCATTACGTAATCCTGATGCCCGTGGCTTACCAGATCTGGTCGCGGAAGCTGTAGCACCAGTGTCACCAGAGGTCCCGCCCTCAGGACCTGTCAGGCCTGGTGGTCCTGACAGCCTGATCAGCTGATCTGGCGGCGGCAATGCATCTTCTGGAATGCTGAGTGCATTGAGTGCTGCCACACTGAAGGTCCCAGCCAGCAGCGATGACGGACTGCTGCCAAGCGGCTTGTCGCGACTGCTGCCGCTGCTGCTGTCGGTGGTTGTGCTACTTGTGGCGGTGGTGTCTTGTTGCATACCTTCCAGCAGAACATGGAACTGGGTGTGGCCTTGAAACATCTGGATGAAAACCTGCATAAAAGCAAAGCACAACAAACATACATCTGATATAGTCCATGCTGCATCCGTATGTATAACAGACACATGGAAGATTCAAAACAGTGATGTGCTGGGTTGATGTCAGTTTCAAACGTATGTGTTATATAACAACAGGTGGATCTTACCTGTTCCGCCAGCTGCCACTGTCCTCCCTTGTCCAGAGCAGTAATGAGTGAGCAGCATGTGACGGCATCACACTCCACCCCTTCAGCCACCATGTGGTTGAACACATCAATGGCCAGGCACCACTGACGACCTTTGGATAGTGCTGAGATCAAGGCAGAGTAGGTGATAGCATCACGCTCTAGACCCATATCCGACATGGACCTGGGTGGTTAGCAGCAGCGGCAGCAGCAGGGTTGTGGCAGCAGCAGCAGGGTTATGGCACCACCAGCAGCAGCAGATTACGTGAGTGATACTATGCTAGCCGCTTGATAGAACGTATATATGCAGCAAGGCAGTCACAAACAACATGCGCATAGAACAAATAGTGCTAGTAGATTGGCTGATGCGTCACGAAATTACGAAAATATACTGCTGAATAATATACTTAATCAAGTCCTGATTGATGTCAACCAGTGGCATTGCTCATTCGTAACACACACCTGGAAAACATCAATCACCAAAGCATTGCTCACACACAGCAGCAGCAGCGTGCCGAACACCAGCTAAAACCTAGCACACTACCTTACCTAAAGACCTGCAGTGCCTTCTCCCACTGTGTTCCCTTATCACATGCACTGATAGCAGCGTTAGTAATGGTAGTGTCAGGCCTCACACCAACGGCATCAAGAGACTCGTACACTTCTAGCGCCTTGGCCCAGTTGCCCTCACGAGACAGCTGACTCACCAACTTGGTCAAACCTGGAAGCAGCAGCAAAGCACGATAGAAGAGAATGCCAATGGTATATAGCAAGTTTGCAATATCTTACAAGCCAGCATGCAGCACAGCAGCAAAGCGGTTGACAAAGAGATGAATCAATCACAGGATAAGGCCCTGGTGATACTGCAGATGGTTAGTGCTACAGGGCCAAGATAAATGCATATAGCTGCTGGCACACAACAGTGCATGAAGAACATGTGTGCCAAGAGCTGTACACATTTAACCTGCTACTTGCAGCTACCCGCCGACAGGCTTTACTCTTACATGAAAGCACATAAGCATTGGAAGCTATCATACACCAACATGTCTCCATTCAAACATTCTGATGTGACAATGCCCACATGATGAGTCATCCCAGCATGCTGATGACTAAGCAGCAGCAGCAGCCAGCAAGATTTGGCCATAACAGCTGTCTACAGCCTTCCACGCAATGTTGCTAATACAAACTGTATGATGATATGATGTGATGCAATCTGTACTGACCTGGTAGTCTTGGTCTGAATGTACATGAAGCCAACATGCGCCTGACCTCTCCTGTACCTGCTTGGACGTGAGATAGGGCAGCAGTCAGACTGGACAAACAGCAGCAACAGCAGTACAAGTGACAGCAGCAGCAGCAGAGTGTGAGTGTCTCTGGTTGTGCAGCAAGGTGCTGGAGCTTGAAGCAGGGCATGCGATTCGGCACATGACCATCAGAGACAAAGACAGAAGGCTCACAGGACGCCCCAGTAATAAAAAGCCAGAAAGAGAAGGAATCTAACTGACAAACTTCAGCAACTGTTGCAGTACCTTTTCATGTCGTAAACAGCTCCAAACAGCCGGCCCTGATCAGGCGCAGTCAAGTCACCAACTCTGCTACCCCAAGCGGTTGCAGCAGCAGGGTTGCCGCCATACATTCCATAGCCTCCCACATCCAACGACAGACTCCGAGCAAGCTGCTGCTGCTGCTGCTGGAACACTTGCTGCTCTGTCATAGTAACAGCTCGTGGTAGGTGGTAGTGGTGAGCTTTGGTATGAGGGTGGAAGCCCAGCGGCAGCAGCAGCAGCAACAGCAGCCATCATGGATGCATCATGCTGCTGGTACTGCTGCATGCCAGGTACCGCGTGTGCTGTTGTACTAGCAGCACCAGGATAGCGGCCCTGCTGCTGGTTGCTGAGTGCGCTGCTGCCATACAGCAGATCAGCAGCAGCATACTGGGATGCCACTTGTGATGGTGATGTGTTCACTGCTGATCCTTGCATGTATGGAACACCCACTGCGCTGCTGTTGCCGCTGTAGGCTGACTGTTCCTGGTAACCCATGATGTTACTGCTGTTGTCATCATTGTTGAACCCTGTGAAGGAACCCATACGGCCCGAAGACTGAGCAGCTTGCAGCTGGCTGCTGCTGCTGTATGCTGCACGTGGTGGAGTAGGCGGCAGGAAACTTCCAGACTGGGCGCTGCTGCTGAACATGGAGACTTGACCCTGCTGCTGCTGCTGTGGCGGCGGTGGCGGTGGTTGAAACATGTTGCAACTTACGCAACTTAGAACTTAGTCTAGCACGATCGATCTATGGTACTGCTTGCTGAGCTCTGCTGAGGATGAGGTCACTTGTACCCTGCTGTGGTATCCCACAGCTGGATGGTTCCGAAGCGCAGCTGTATGTCGTCCAAGGATAGTAGGCTATCTTGGGTACTGCAGCTGATGTTGTCTAGCAGTTGGATCTTGTGAGCTGCAGGTGATGTCTTGCCGAATGGCCAGAGTCACTGGTATGGAGATGCTGAACACAACTACACTGGTGCATGCACCAACACGTCGCTGCAACTGTTTATGAACTGCACTGCTTAAGCAGGTCACTGCTGCTGTTGTGATTTCTTCTCGACGCTGCTGTACACGATATCTTGCCTGGGCAACCTTCCGCTGATGACTGCAACTTGGATCGTGCCGTACAGATGAGATTCCGTTGCTTTGCACTCGCAGGCTGCAGCCAGCTGGCTGATGAAACCCAGTTGATGTCGAGGAGAGGGAGGGAACACACTGGGTCGGTGATCACGGTAAGGCCTTCGAATAGCGTCCGGCTCAGGACTCGGTCACTGGTAAGCTACAACTGTACGAGAGGAAGCGAGGCAAACAATCACAGGCTGGAGCGTCGTACAGATACTGCAGCCGGCTGTCCCCTCGATATCAAACAAGCAAGCTGTCTACGAAACCTGCTGAGATATGCCAGCAGGAGGAGCGCGTCAGCAGCAGTTTGGTGCGGCGTATGGGCCGCCCTGCTTGTGATGCAGACTCACGGTTTACCTGCAGATGACGCAGACGCATAGGGAGTCAGAAAACCGGCGCCAAGCGTCCTTAACTTTCACCGAAGACGAAAGCATTCAGGATTGCTTGTCGAACGTTGTGGATCTTTCTCAACAAGGTGAACTCAAAGTTGTCCCGAAATGCACGCAACACATACGCAGCACGCCCAATACTGCATGGAGTCAGACGGTCACTGTGTGTGCGGGCTGGCAAGGAGCACAAATTTGCATGTGACGCAGTAAAGTTCCAGCGGGCTGCTCACCTCTTGGTTGGCCTGTCTCACGCTTTACGAGGACATCAGCACACCGTGAGGTATGAGAATACTACGCATTGTGCTATGAACACGTTGCTTGCCTTGTGTGTGATCGCAACAAACATGACGCCTCCAACGAACTGATAGGAGGAAAATTTCGTGTCGGACAGAGGCGCACTCGCAGAACCAACCGGCGGCTTAGGACAAGTCACTATGCCCGGTACCTTGTTCCCTCGTGGGCCGGAGGTTGGTCATGATCGCCGGAAACCAACAAGGACGACAAACACCGGAGGGCAGAGGCCTATGGAAAGGCACAATAAGTGTTGGCAAACTGCTCGTTGTTTCGTCGTGCAGTCCCGGACTCGATTTGCAGCTAACCGAGCGTCCAAGGTTTCCGTCGCGGTGGGTAACGTCCCAGCAGTGGGATTACAACATCAACATCACGTCGACGCTTTCTTACCGAGGGCGCTGTATCTGTGCCCGCTTTGATGAAGTAGTGACAACTTGAGAACGACAAGACCATGCAGAGCGGCTGACCTGTCAGCGAAGAAGGGAAGTTGATGCGGCGGTAATGGTACTGGCGTGCGACCGTGGCAGCGCATGCGTGCAACGCGCTGGACCACCCGGGCCTTTGGAGTGTGCAAGCAGCGCAGCAATGTACATGTGGGCTTTGCCATCTTAGATGGCCAGCTGACGTGTTGCAGGTATGCAGCTGTATGGCTACCGATGGTACCATGGCTGGCTGTATCGGACCTTTTGTGTATTTGCGCATATGTTGTTCAAAGCGGTTTGCCGTATCAATGAAGGCCCACTCCGGTGTGCGGGCGTATGCTACCCCGCCGCAAATCACTACTGTAGTGCACTGCTTCCATTGCACTAGATGGGCGAAGGCCCGTGCAGAAAACAAAGCCGCTGCTGGGTAGTTACGAAGACGCCGTATAGATATGATCGATTGGCCGCCGTGCTCGTATACAGTTGGCAGTAGTGACACTGTTGACAAGGATCACTGTCAAATCCAACAAGAGGCGAGTAAGGCCTGCAGCTGATTCTGGAGCTCGCAAGTAGTCGCTGCGTTTTCTGCTAGTTCATAACGACAACTGCATGTGTCAGGACAGATAGACGCATTTGTAAACATCACACAGCAGTCTGAAAAGCACTGCAACAGTTGATGGCATTCCAACAGCAGTCTGCAGGTCACTATAGTCAACCAGTGCACACCACATCAACAGAAGGCTTGGCTTCACCTCGTCTGACTCTGCACATCATGTGCCAGCATGTCCATAGCACTGTGTATCCTTTCCAGCAGTTGCGGTGCCGTTGGTCGCCTAGCTGGCTCAACCTAAGATGCGAGAGCAACAAACGCTTCAATCACTAAGCTGAACACAAGCAGGGGCTTCAAACGCCGCAGTAAGCAGCGGCCAATGACGCATCATGTTGGCGATGCAGGCAATGACATGTCATCCAGAAAAGGCTCATCTCCAACCTGTGGCTTTGACAGCCTTTGCAGGGGAAGACAGCAGCGCCTGCGTATCTTCTGCATGCACATGCTCACTTGCAGGGCAGTTGTCAGTCTGAATGCTGTCTTGCAAGACAGGACATCAACACACCTGCAGGCACATCTTTACGATGCTGTGGAGTTCATCAGGGTACTGCTTGGTTGTCTCCTTGGGCCATGGGATACGGCAGCTGCATGACAGCAAAATTCAAGATCTCGAACATGGCTGGATCAACATACTGCAGTACACAGTAAGCACAGCCAGCCTGCAGAAGCCTTCGAGGCCAATGCAGAGGTGACTGCAGGGTTGTAAACCAACATGGATGATGAAAGCAGGTTGCTTTGGTGATCAGGTGGCCAATCAAAGACTGTGCATCAGTGGTGGTCTGCAGGTGACCAGCTCAGGACAACAGCAATCATCACCGTGATGGCAGCCACACACAAATTCTCTCAGCTGCAATATGCCCAGGCACAGCATGTGCTCTTTTCGCCCTTGCTATCACCATGCCATGCTGCTGGGAGTCTGCAGTTGCGCACTGACTGATACACAACACGACGGGCTACAACGCTTTGTGCTACTCTTCAGAAACTTGGCAATTTGTGCGAAACCTACTTAATGACTGCTAGCGCCAGGCTTGATCCCTGGTCAAGAGCTTGCTGGAAGGGTGAAGCCCCATACATCATGGCATACCTGCACAGAAAGAGCATGAATTCACTCAAAAAAACTAAGGCTGATTGTGAAAGAAAGGGGATTGTGGCTCATGCAGCAAGTGAATGCAACAAAGCATGACACATTGTGAACAATAGCTGCATCAGATAAATCCTGCACGTTGGAATCAGTCAGGCAGCTAGCGCTGCTGCTGTGGGCTTCTGGCCAAGTTTGCATCATGCATGGCACTGCTGTCTGAAAGTAGGGTGCCTACAAGGTGCATCCAAGCGACCAGATGTCCACGGATGTGTCAAGAGTGCAGTGACTGGGCACATCAAACAGCTCGGGGGCACGAAATGTCGCAGTACAGTGTGCCTGCAGGATGAACACTGCGATCTGTCAGCTTTGAGGATGCACTCCTACATGCTGCAACACCAGTCGTGCATTACTGCTCCAGCTGCAACCTGAAGCTGCTGACCATGCGAGGTGATCACTCCAAAGACACTGCTAGTGCAGGGCTTACGCGGCCATGTGGTATGCACTTGGAATAGCGAAGCATGTCCTGCACAAGGCTGTCCTGCACCCACCTCTGCTTCTTCCTGCAAGGTGAGAGCCTCTGTTCTGTTTCTTATCTGATGTGGCATGTGACGGGCACTGCCAAAATCCATCACTACAGCTTCATAACCACGAGCAACCTGTAAGCCGAACAAGTTCAAGAGGACCGCTTATTGTAATTGTCAAGTGTAGCTGTAGCTTGTAAATCAGTGGTGTACACTCTGTAAAGACACAAGTCACAGGCGCTAAGGTTTTATCCAAAAGTTCTGTATACTTTTGTGCAACAGCCATGGGTATGGGTGGCTGCTATGCAGGTGATCAACGTACTGATGCATGCCTGCAAGCACCACCTTCATATGAAACATATGCAGGCAAGGAAACACTTGCAGCCACTCCTAACACCCGTAAATAGAGCAACACTGGATAGCTATGAGAACATATGATATGAACATAAGCAGACATCTTACCAGGCTCGCACCAGCCTCCAAATCAACATCTTCCTCATCAGTGCGACTTGACATCATGCTCTGATGAGTTGGAGCTCCTGTTCTGCTGACAGGCTCTTGGTGTCGAGGTCGGCTAATGAGGACATTGTGTGGCTTGATGTCCATATGAGCCAGCTGCCGGGAGTGCATATGCCCAACTCCGGCACATATCTATAGCCACACACAGGCAGCACACACACACTGATGCAATAACGTCCACATTTTGACTTGTTACTCACAAAACACAGAGGTTGGCAACTGAGCACAACGATATGCTGGCTGAGTTGCGGATAACGACCTGCCATGACCGCAGGCTGAAACAGCATGCGGCAGGGGCACCAGCTGGGAGGCAGGCTGGAAGCACTGCTGTGCTGCTGATGAACTGCAGGAGAAGCCAAGGCACAGCCACTGCAGATGGCCAGGCTCTATATTGAACACCTGGTTGATGCCTGTTGCACACACCTGTCTGAAGATGTCTAGCACCTGATGGCTGCTTAATCTTCTACCAGCTGCCGACAAGCGATCAATCTCTTCAGACAGGGTGCCATTCTGCAGGACAGCACATGGTGTTGAGCCCTCTCAAGCATTAACTTCAGCCCTGCTGTTGCGGGTGTGGGCTCTGACAGCAGGAGTAAGCAAGATGCCATGAGCAGACATCTTGCTATGTGTTTTCTTTTGCAGCTGCTCTGTTAGGGAAGCGCGCAGAAGGTCCAGGCCTGCAGCCACACATCCCTACTGCACACAACGACGCTTGAACCTGACAACTGTCCTGTGACAAATATCTACGTTATGTTGGCGGATACTGACTATACTGCATCTGTTGATTACCTGATAGGCTGGGAAGACCAGCAGGACATTGTATGCCAAGCTCCCAGTGCTGTTGCCATTGTCTATGGCATGCTCCAGCAATGGGAGGCAGTTGGGATGTGAGAGAGACTTCAACACCTCTATCTCTCGCTTGGCATCAGCTAGCTTGTCTCCAGAAGCAGCAATGATCTGCAGAGCGGGAGAATGATGATGTGCATAAGACAGTGTGGTCAGCTGCAAGTGACACAGCCTGGCATTCCAGGCTGGCATCTTTCTATCCTTGCACAGACCTTTACCAGCACCGCACAGATAAACAGAACGATTTATGTCTTTCTCAGATCTTACAGCAAAAATCGGTGCGTACAAAAGCTCTCTGTCCACAACATGAGCATACAGTGTCGAGATGACCTTTTTGATGGCAACTGCTTCTGCGGACGCAATAGGCCTCCCAGCAGTAGGGAGCTCCTTGGCCAGATAAACAAAGGCGTAACCGCCTTCACCAATCTGTCGAGACACCGACAGTAACATCAGCTGGGTGACATCTCGCTGGGTAAGCAGGAGACAAGCAGGAGACACAGACAATGCCACACAATCTACCTGCTTGATCACCCTATACGAGCGGTTGTTGACTACCAGAAGTTGAACCGGAAGCAATGTACTTGGTATCAGTTCTACAGGACAAAAAGCTGAACAGCGACTAAACAGGTCCCAGACACTTTCCATCCATCACACACTGCACTCGACAGAAGGCTTGATATTCACGCACGTCGCAGCTACACGTAGTAGTAGGACAGGCGCGTATTGATCAAAGACTTTGAGCTACACAAAGGAGGCTCCTGATACGATTGGCAGTTGTGGAAACCCCAGCGCAACAGCCTGTTCAAACTTTCAACTCCCAACTGACCTCATTGCGACCATACACTTACCGCAAGTAATAGTTCAAACAGAGAACATGTGCTTATAAAAGTGTGTGAAATTGCAGCGAGCACGTGACATGGGGTCATATTTGCTGGTGCTTGCTGATGGCCCAACATAGCGAGGCTGTCTTGTGCACCCACCATCAGGCGCTCCACAAACATACAAATTACACGAGTGTTCGTCCCTTTTATGCATCTGTACACTGCACATGCGGGCCTACAACCAGTCCCTGGGGTTTTGCAGAACCTTTACCAGCTTCTCTTCTTCGGACCCTGGCTCAGGCACGACATTGTACTTCCAGGCAATTAGTGGCGGTGCTGACACCATGATTGACTCAACACGGCCACCATCAAGTCCGAACTTCACGCCGCGATCATACAGCAAGTTGAACTCCAGGTACCGACCACGCCTGCAGAGTGGTCAACATCAGCAGCACTGCATCAGTGATGCTCACATCAAGAGGCTGCTCAGGATGGTGCACAGCTACCAGCTAAAAAGACAATGGTATGATGGGGACCTAGTCATCACACTGCTGCAAGAGTCAGTTTGTGGTGATGCTAGCCTCTGGTGAATCCCAGATGCCCTGTGACGCCTGCTTGTCTCCAGAGATACCTTACTTCAGCATGCCAAGTCAGTCTCTGGCATCCACTGTGCGCTTGCGCTGTGCGAAACGGTACCTCACCTCAGCAGTTGCCAGTTTCTGTGTTTCTCATCGAATGGCATGGCTCTGCGTCGCTCAGCTATTGCCTGCCAGCTAGGCAAGATGCCCAGTGCCACATCCTGCAGGACAGCAGCCACCAGGTGCCCTCACATTGACAAACCCTGGGGCAAGGGCCAAGACTCTGTGTTATATAGCTAGGAGTCTGTGGTTCCTACATGTTCTTTACAGCGACCAGCTCTTCAGCACGCAGATGCAGGTACTCCTGCCTGCTTACAAGGCAGGTAAACTCCTTTGAAGTAGACTTACTGCCACAAGTGTACCTGAACATAAGCTTGCACATCGTAATCAAGCTCAGCAGCGTCCAAGTCATCAAAAAACAGCCCACCTATCCCTCTGTGTTCTTTCCTTGCAGGAATGTAGAAATACCTGCAGGTTTACCAGCATGCAGCAGACTCCAGGGTCAAAGTGGCACAATTGCGCAGAGCAGGGTCAACAACAGAATGTTAAGCTAGGCAGCTGTCCCATACTGTAGCTCAACTTAGGGCAGATGGGATACCTGTGCAGCTACAATGCACCATTTCTGTTATTTCCTGCGACATTCTATTGGACATCTGGGATTCTACCTGTCACACCATGCCTTGTGCTCTGCGTAGATGCCTGGATTATATTTATCACACACATCCTTCCAGTACTCGTGAAACTCTACTGCATCCTCTTCAAACAGGTAGCTGGGCGTCAGGTCACAACCCCCTCCAAACCAGGAACAACCTGCTACCTGTCAATCATGATGAAGATCACAGTGTTCTTTGAGACGAGCTG
Organism: Scenedesmus sp. KT-U; assembly: GCA_029853055.1. Taxonomy (NCBI): domain Eukaryota; kingdom Viridiplantae; phylum Chlorophyta; class Chlorophyceae; order Sphaeropleales; family Scenedesmaceae; genus Scenedesmus; species Scenedesmus sp. KT-U. The sequence goes on from JARWLF010002132.1 coordinate 10,443, forward strand.
ATATGCTGTTGACTGATGGAGGTTGTCAAGTTGTAGAGGTGAGGGGTGGGAGTGAGAATGATGCCTGAATATCTGTCTGCCAACCATGATGCTGATATGGAGTCAGGAATGCAGCAGAATTACTGATCCCTGATCAGTAGGCCAGAGGTACAGCTGCATGATTGTGAGCATGCAAGTGCCAAAAGTTGGCACCTGCACAGTGCCAAGTGCTGCACTGGAAAATCAATTTCCAGGATGTCATGTCTCCATTCACAGACAACAACTGTCAACTCTCCCCATGCTGATGGCTGGGGACCCAACCACACTCCCATCAAAACGTGACTTGCAGTACTGACCTGAAACAGTCTAACATCTGCTCTAAGTGTTGGCACCAGGGGGTGTGCAGCATGAAACACCAGCGACAGAGCAGCTGCACTGTATGGCTGACCCCCCGCTGGGTCGATCTGACTGCGACCTCTACTGCTCATGGCTTGGGCCCTTGCTGCACTCAGAGTGCCGCGTACTATGCTGATGTTTGCTGCGGCCTTTTCCAGTAGGTCTCCACCTTCTAGTCCTGCACACCTGCATTCTCCCCAGGCCGCTCCCATCTATCCGTGACAAATTTCTGACCGCTTCCATCTAGTTGCTCTGCATTTGCTAGTATCGTTTGCTGAGTGGTTAGCAGAAAGTCCTCAAAGGCTACAGCATCCACCTGGGCTTGTGTTACTGTAGGAGAACCTGCTGCTCTGCACCGTACAGCAGACGCTGGCTGTGTACGAGTAGAAGCGCATGCTATGCTACGCTTCTGAAGCGCGGTAGCCTTCATGTTTCCTGGAGGGGGATCTGGTAAACAATGTGCTGCAGTCGAATGTACTGTCAAGGCTCGCGCGCACACCTCACTGCAGTAGCATAGCTGTTGCCAGGCCTGAGCTCAACACGGGCATACACAAATTAGTATAAACCAGTAGCGTTGACTGACTTTGCTTCGCGTTGCACATGTCTATGGGAAGAGATGGTACAAGATGGGGACTGCCCTCCAAACTTCTGCGATCACACCCTCCCAAAAGTTGACCCTGGGCGCAAAGCACATGCCAGCGCAAGGTCTTACAACAAGTCCGACTCCGGTATATCGGCTTCTATCACAGCTGCTGTGTGATTGCGAGCACATGATACGGAAACTGCCCGCCAAGGCCTGGAGCCTAAGCTCTGCCGTAGGTCACTGAAGCGGTTCCTGCCATATACTAACCGCTGTATCTGCTTCGGTTCATGTTGGTCCATCTCGTCTCCATGTCCTAACTGCCCAGCACCCAAATCATACGCTGACCCACCGAACACCCCTCCCGACCCCACTGCACCTCCCCAACCCCAGGTTATGATTCGACCATCGCTGTTGATACCTGCGTAGTGCCATAAACAGTGTTACGTGACACGAGTAGGTGAACAACCTTCATACACAGGGCCAAAAGGTGTCATATACTGCGAAGGCATACAGCACAGAGCCTGCTACTCCAGTGTAGCTGATCGCCTACAGCTTGCTGTTGCCGCAGCACTGCAGATCGCAGTACTGTCTCAACAGCCATCACGGAGACAGACAGAAATACCTCACCTGTGATCTCCAGATGCAAAGTTGTCCCACAACAGCGCTTGTTGCTCACAAGCACGCAGGACAACAAGGACAATCGCAACTAACAAGCAGCAGCAGACCTAGTTTCTAGCCCCTCACGTGCTTACCTGCTGTGTGTTTCCAGCCAGCTGCTCCTGTTAGAAGTCTAACACCTATAGCCTCAGGAACCCTTGATGCTGGTTTAGGCCATTTGAACCCCTGACCTAAGCTACCAAACTCATCTGTGCCCCATGTGTACACGTCCCCGTGTTTACCTACAGCCATCGAGTGGCTGAAACCAAGACATAGCTGCTTCACAAGCCTCACTCTTCGTTGCTACAATGACAAGGCATACATACACAGCATCAGTGCAACATGCTGCTTTGGTGACTCTTCTTGAACCCACACCCATGCTCTTGGATGCTACCCCAGTGCCAGCTCTGCAGCGACTGCAAGCATCTTGCATGCTCTGTATGGCCTGTATACCTAGCAGACATTAATGCATCAGTACATACCTGTTGTGGAATGCATTCATGTGCATTGATGCCCATTCCCAACTGCCAATTGCCTCCGTGTCCCCACAGCCAAGCATTGCCTTCATCATCAACAGCACCAGAGTGGTAGGCACCAGCTGCAATAGATGTCACCTTGACACCTGAGGCAAGTAGAAGCGCACAACAGCAAGGAGTCGTCGACATATGACAGCAGCGTTACAGTCAACATGACAGACTGCTTTTAGACATTGTACCCTGGAATGTTGATGCTGTGCACTTTCTACAGCTGTCATCTGTTATCATACGCCAACACCCCGAGACTACAGTAGTCATTCGCATTGTGCACCCAGTGCAAGCCAGGTATACCTATGTCGCGCTTTAATGCTGTATCACATACAAAAGGTGGCCACGTGTGCATACTGAGACACCGTGTCTCAGCCACCACACTGCATGCTCACCGGCCAAAGCTTTGACTTCTCGGGGAGCGCCTTCCCATCTCAAGTGGCCTGCAGCAAGTATATTCACAATTGTTTCAGCAACAACCAGCAACATTGGGCTCACCTTCCAAAACTAGAGGACGGACATGTGCTCAGCGGCTGAATAGTACTGATGCAGCTGTCATGTAGCCTATACATAGCTAAGTTGTTAGCAGCCATATACCTACCTGGCCCAAGCCCCAGAGCTCCATAATGTCCGTGACCCCAAGAGAACACTCTGCCTTCATCCGAGAGGGCCAAGGAATGCTGGTTACCTGCTGCTACTGATGATATACGAACACCTGAACATCCAACAGCAGCGACCACATGTTGTTGTAGAGGATTGGTAATTCTAACACATATACCAACTCATATGCACCAAGTGGTTTCCGAGCTAGAGAGACTCTTGGAGCTGCATACTGCTTCCTGCACTATCAGATGAGTGCTTGATTCCGACCAGCTTTTATGCATGATTGATTTATGAACTCATCCTCTGCTATTTGCTATGTTTGTCACCTAGATCCTTGAACACCATAGCACGCGAGTGTCTCTCCAGTGCAAGCTGAGAGCTGCTATGCAATATGCTGTTCCTCATATACAACAAGTAGCGAGGCTTAGCATAAGGCTGTTTGTATGGTGACTGCAACTTGAGCAGCATGCAGTTCAGACTTCACACTATGAAGTTCAAGGACGGCAGACAGTCAATTGACGTCACACCAGGGGCCAATCTGCTCAGAGAGTGTACCTTTCAGCGCTCTTATCAACCTGAACTCTGCATTCTTTTGAGAGAAGTTTGGTCCTAAGCCCAGCTGGCCGTCATTGTTGGAACCAGCAGCCCAAACCTCACCACTACCTGTTGTAAGAGGTATGAATGTAACAGGTATGTGTGTGACAGCAATAGTAGCAATAAGCTGATACGTACGCTGGTGCAAAAGCTGATACATAAGCTGATTGAGACTGTGATTGTGTCCCACATCAGTGAACACGCTGGTACATCTGCTAATCTACGCTGATACATCCGCTGATCGCTTAAACTGATACATAGGCTGATGCATGCGCTGTACATGAGATGATAGCCGGCAATGTCACTTACTGCTGACAGCCAGTGTGTGAGACTCCCCTGCTGACACTGCTTTGATCGTGTCTGGGAGAATCACTTCTACAGGGTCCTGAACGGGGAGCATACAGTACACACGTACAAACAGTAGTGTAAGCACATGTCGGTGTATGAGTGTAAGAACTGCACTGTATCACGCTTTGGTAACAGTACTATATCGTATTGCTACTTTGACACCTGCTAGCTGTAGGCACAGCCACTTTGCTCGGCTCTGGATGACATGGCACGCAATGCGCCACTCCACAGCTACTTTGTTAGTCGTGTATTTTATCAACAAGATTCGTGTAGCAACGAGAGTGGAAAGATGCAAGGATACCACACAGCTGGCGCAGCTATTGCTGCCCAGATGGAGACCGAGAGCTGTAATGCTGCAACTCACAGCGACGTGCGGCTGCTTCTCATTGTGCCCTAACTGCCCATGGTTGTTGATGCCAAACGTCCACAAGCCTCCATCTTCTGCAGATATAGATAAGGCATGTTATAGCGTCATTGCTGAAACTTGACAGCTGTGGATCCAGCAGATCACTATTGGCAGGGTGTGTTACCACAGTACACCCCCCCCCCGGGGGGGGGGGGGGGGGGGGGGGGGGGGGGGGGGGGGGGGGGGGGGGGGGGGGGGGGGGGGGGGGGGGGG
>JARWLF010002140.1:0-10141 GCA_029853055.1 Scenedesmus sp. KT-U
GGCTGTCAGCTGTGGGTTGATATCGGGAAACAGTATGCAGCAAAAAGTATGCCATGTTGGCTGCCACAATGCTGACCACATGTTGCTCCACACAAGTCTGATTCCACAAACCGTTCTGAAGCTGCCGCTTGTTACTGCTGTCAACGCACTGCATCAATCATATGTCGATCTTTCCAGACTGTGCGATGGTCACCTTCCCTGTCCTCACTGACTGTCTAGCAATGCTGTCTGCTTCTGCTGTCTGAAGCGTCTGACAGATGAGTTTGTCACAGGTAGACAGATCGCCGCCTGCAGCTGCCAGTGCCAGTGATCACTTTGGCCTGTGCTCCTTGATCACCTTGTCCAATTCCTGCATCTTCTCATCTGAGCCCAAAGAGATCATGCACACCTCAATCTGCATGACATCACACACCACAGCACTCATAGGCACTCACTCGAGACATGTCATCTGTTCCGACAAGATCATCCACAAACCAATCGCCATGAATAACTATGTAGTACTTTGTGACATCCCCTCCTTGAGAAGCAGTGGGTCTTGATTAAAGCCCCTTGGGAGATTCATCACACTTGCACGCAATGTATATGACACTCTCCTGGCGAACGTGGTGGTACCAACATATTCATGGTAGCAGTTGTATCTATCAGATGCGCATGAAGCGATTGCCGCCATCAGCATACCAGCTGCCGCAGTTGTCATACGTATAGCCACACAATCTAACAAAAACACATGCTTGCAACAGCTGCTATGCTCATCTACAGTCTGGATCACAGCTCGTAATGCTCACCGAGTACTTGGCTGTTGTTGCTGCTGCACCTTCTGCCTGCCCTGCTGGCGGCAGACCATATGTGATGACTGTGAGACTGATGCGACACTTGTTGGGCTTTTCAGGCACAATGTGGAGCTCAGTGTTCTTCTGCAACCTGGAGGAGACCAGCTGCTTCCCCTGCACATGATACATTGCTTCACATATAGAAACTGCTAACAGAAGTCGTGCTGCACAAGCAACAGCACATGTAGCAGTGGCCATTACACAGAACACGGCTGTTGATTGGCTTGTCAATCGCTGGTGTAGTCCTGGTATGCAATGACTCCATGCTGCTCCTCACAACTGCACTGACAAGGTGACCTGTATACCTTGACCGTAGTACATTGACCGTAGCACATTGACAGCAACAAGCAACACCAACACTGCACGCCCTCAAAGTAGGTCTTTTGCACTTACCCCGTCATTTGTGAAAATAATGAGTGTGCTGTTGTCACCTCCACTTTTCATCTGTCTGACAGTCAACACACCAACACCCTTGGGGTCCCACTCATGCTTGCCATCCTTGGCAGCCCTCACATACAAACGAGCCTTGCTGTTGAAGTAGATGTTCCAGGTGTTCTCATCGACCTGTAGGTGCGGGCCAGCAAACAGTGATAGGCAGCCGCAAGCTTGTTGCATTCCTGAGAACTGCTCAGAGACCGTTTAACTGCATGTCAAGCACGCCAGCTGTCGCCTGGACCCATGTTGCTACAGCAGACACTGATACTCACAGACCGCCAAGACAGATTGCACTGTCATATTGCCTGAGTTGGGCCTGTTGTGCATTACTTGCGCAGCACAGACTTCAACAGTATCACAGCAGCTACTAGTGTGTGCCTACTCACTGTGATCTCTGGCTTGTATTTTGCAGGTGCCTCCTCCTCTGCTCCATCACCATCAGCAGCAGCTTCATCACCTGGGGTACAGCAATGGCAGAAGTAGTCGTATTTGTGATCGATTGAAGCAAGGTGCATTCATTTGGAGCTCAAACATACTGCTTACACTGCCCCTGCGCTGGGCAATCTCCTGTGCAGAGCGCAAGGATGTCCCTGCTTATTCCATCCGGCTGTAGTCCGGATCATTACCTGTTGGAGCAGCAGGTGCTGGAAACTTGAACATACCAGGTGCAGCAGCAACAGAAGTAGATGTTCCACCACTTGCAGCAAAGCTGAACAGTGGTGGGCTGCTGGTGGCGGCTGCCACAGCAGCTCCTGAGCCAGGCAAGGCACCAAAGGTGAAGCCACTGGCAGGCGTACTGCTGCTGGCTGCTGCACTAGGTGTTGAACTGCTGCTGGGTGGTGGCGTCATACCAAAGCTGAACCCTCCGGTGCTGGGGGGTACTGGACTGACTGCTGGTGCTGCTGACGATGAGCCCGCTGCTGCGCTGCTGCCTGCAGCTGTTGGCGTGCTGCTGGTGGTGACACCGAATGAGAAGGCCTTGGGGGCTGGCTGAGCATCTGCTGCAGCATCTCCTGCTGCTGGTTTGGACGCTGACGCATCAGCAGCTAGAGTGCTTGTTGTTGTCACAGCACCAAAGGAGAAGCCTGCAGTGCCAGGTGTGCTGCTGAGTGTGTTATCTGACGCATTTGGTGTTGAACCCCACTTGATGGGTTCTGGTGAACCAAAGTCTTTAGCAGCTACAGCAGCTGATGATGCTCCTGGTGTGGCACCAAAGGAGAACCCTAGGCCACTGGCTGGAGCAGGAGTGTGTCCTGCATCTGCAGTGTTGATTGTGGCGAATGTGCCTGGTGTAGCTGCTGCTGTCTCTGCTGCTTGGCTGACATTAGGTGTGGGTGCGAAGCTAACAGATCTCCTGCCACCACCTGTAGGTCCGTTGGTGGCATCTGCAGTGTGATCTGCTGTTCTGCCACTTGCTGCTGGTGTTGCGACTGGTGCGCTGCCAAACAGAGTGCCAGCAGGCTGTGGGCTGTCCCCGGAGTTACCTACACAACCAGCATCAGACTAGTTCCGTTAATATTGACAACTAATACTTCCCAAGTACAAAGTTCCCTTGGTTGTGTTCGAGGGGGAGTTGAGCAGCACTGAAGTGATCACTGTGAGTCCTGCATGCTAGAATGTATGCGTGAACACTACGCTGCTGTCTTCCTGGCATGCTGTACACCTGACAACCCTGGTATGCATGGAAACAGGACTAATCAGGGAGTAGGTTAGGGAAGCACACTTACCGTCCTGCAAAATGTCTGCATAGTCTGCTAGCAACTTGTCTGCATGCCGCACATAGTCTTTCGCACCAGCTGACCAGAGCTGGATACTACTGCTGGCTGCCTGCTCTTGAATCCACCTACAATGCCAGTGAATCGAGCCGATAGGCTTGATACAGGTTCAGGGAAGCATTGCTCTAGTATACTACTGTATGATACTTACTGTGCAAATTGCTTGTTCAGGGCTTGTAAGTGTGCTGTAAACTCAACTGCACGATCCGCAGAGGCGTCTTGGCGCTGCAAAACACAACATACAACATTCAAGATCTTCTGCATGAAGCATATTAACTGATACATGTTCTACATGCTGGGTGAGAGCACTTCTTGACGATCGTTCTGAAGCTGGACTGGCCCTTGCCTTGCGGCTCTCAGGTGCGTACAACTCTTCAGTAGCTCTACGCTTTGACATTTGTCATCCAGCAGACACAGTCAAGCGAGTTGACAGATCAGGTAATAGCCTGTAAATTTTTGCCGCAACCGACCAAACAAAGGAAGCACTGTCGCAGAGTTTTGCACTCTGAGCAGTCACATATACATGACATCAGTCAGAAGTTCTTGCATAGAAGAAATTGATGTGTAACTTTGAGAGTAATGCTCAGCATGTTCAAAGAACCTGCTGAGCTTCCTTCGTATGAGTTACATCGCTAGCGTTGTCATCTGCAGCTCCACGTGCCCCAAACTACACCTAACATTTTCTGCAGTGGTTTGAAAGCAGCTGACGCGCATAAGGGGTTATGCCGGCTTGCGGCGGGCCGGGCGGGAGGTGTAATGTACATATTCAGCGTCAACGAAAGCATCCCAGATCTCGCTTGCAAGTCACAGAAGCCCTTGTGACTGGATGCTGAGTTGAGTACTCTACAGACGGCAGTGTGCCGCAGGATGAACACCATGGGCCCTGCTACAGCTGTAGCCTACTTGAGTGAGTCACCAACTTGATGATGGCGAATCCGGAGACGTTCATCTTTGAAACTGGCAGGAGATGGGCTGTAAACTCAACCTCATGCACCAGACTCCACCTCAGAAACAGCGATAAATAGAGGTTGCACTCCAGCTACACTTGACGCACAGACGAGGGATGGATGTCACTAAGCTTGTCACAAAGCACATGGCTCCAGGCCCTGAACTATCGGGAGCCGCACACATGAACTGCAACAAAGGACAAAGTCTGAGTGCATATACACTGCGGCAGACAACTCTACCCAAGTGTGATGACCACAGCGTGTGCTGCTGCTCAAGAACAGCTGTGCATACACTCTGAGCTCAGTGCAATTACAAGCCTCTGCCTGGTGCAATTGTCTTGTCCCAGCGTTCTGTCCTTGTCCTGAAAGCAGGTATTACTGAGTGTCAGCACGGTGAGCTCACAAAAACCGCAAGCTGCATGGACCTGCTACACAAAATCCATACACTCTGCAGATACCTCTTTGGAGCCTCAAACTCACACGTTGGCTTGAGCAAACATAAAAATCCACAACAAAAGCTGCATCAACACATATAGCCCACACATGGCACCATGCAAACTACAGGTTATGCAAGGGAGTGATAAGAGAAGGCAGCTCAAAGAAGAGATGCTACTTGTGTGACACCAGCACCAGAGCTGCAACTCCAGCATTGTCCTGACCATGAGCATGGGCCATGCATAGGCACGTGACCGACATCAATTGCCTGCCCACACATGCGCGAAGTTCTGAACTGATACATCAGCCGAAGACCTTGCGCATGTATGACCTCCAAGCTCTCTTACGCGCTACAATTTCATACGTCATGTCATCAGGCTCCACTCCATCATCTGCCATGCGGTCCAGGACATCCAAGGCTCGGTCAGAGTCATTGCTGCGGTAGCACGTCTCTAGCAACGCGTTGTAGCTGGCTGCAGCACAAAACACGCCCAAAAGTTCATCAGATAAGCACCGCTGTGTCTGCTGTGTCTGCTGTGTCGGCTGTGTGTTGGTTGATGACTTGCATGTGCATGTTACAATCGCTCTATCACCACCATGTCGTTCCTGCTGGTGACTTCTCATGATTGACTGCACATGCGCTGCTACTTTCCTGTCCAAACCTGTCCATAATGACCTGCAGACAGCTGCCAGCATGTGCATGTTACAATCACTCTGTCACCACCAAGCTGCTGCTACTGCTTACTTGCGCTTGGTTCTAACCCATAAGTCATCTTCATCTGTGTAAGTACTGAGTCAATCTTCTGCCAGTCTGGTGGGTTTTGGTTCCCGTAGCCACGTAGCATCACAGCGAATGTGACCTCATCAGGCTGCAGGAAGTCACCTGCATGACAACATGGCGCACACATGCACCAGGCAATTGCTGCACTTATCACAATTGAGGACCAAGCACTGCCATGACTGCCATGCCAATGATGCTGACAGCCTTCCAACATGCAATCTCTATTTCATCTCAACACGATTTGAATGATGACTATGCCTGGGAGGTGCTGAACTGTTGTACCGATATAGCAGATTGCCGTGCCCTGATATGCAGTACAAATAACTGTGTCGTTGTGCCGGGATCAACACCAAGACTTGCTAGCCACAGTCACATGGCAAGCATGGAACTTACCGAAGAGCTGGTCAAACACACTCTGTGTCATGGACATGTCTCTACTGCGGGTACATGCTGCCAGCAATGCTGTGCCTGCTTGTGTGTCTGGCTGTACACCAACTGTTGCTAGGCTGGCCAGCTCCTGTACTGCTTCCTTGAACCTGCGCTGCTCCCCCAGCTGCTTGATGCGACGAGTAACTTCTTGTCGTATCTCCTTTTCACGCTCTGCTTGTGTTTGCTGCAGGTGCAAGGCATATGATCATGACCTGAGTAGCCTGGACCTTGCTTGCAAAGTCCCAGCTTCGCGAGATAGCAGCTGATGGACACAAATGCCAGAGCACTCAAAGATTGATGCACAGTCACATGCTCTATCAAAGCCTTACCTGCTGCTCTGCTTGTGCCAATGCCGTGGCTGCACGCCTGGGGTGCATCAGTGGTCTCTGCTGCTGCTGCCGCAGATGTTGACGCTGGCCATGAAGAGCATGGAACTGCTGACGATGGAGTGACATCAAAACCATACTGTAGAATTTATGCTCACAAGCAAGCAGATTAGGTTCGTGCACCTGTGATAACAGTCTAAATACAGCAAACAGGAGGCCTGCGATATACACTCAATGAGCTGCGAACAATTTTCCTTTCATAACCGTTGTTGGAGTGCCGAGCACAGCATCAGCGAAGACGGTGTCCATACTGACCGCCCGCGGTCACTCGTAGTGGCTGTAACATGTCGACTGCCAGTGTGGCTGACGACACGTTCGTGACGGGATAGTATTCACCGCTCTACTCGTCTGCTGGATTGCGCAGCTTGTTTGGGTCGCGGTAGGTTCCGGGAACTTTGAATTCCCGACTTGTGCTTGGGCTCATCTATGCAGTTGTTGTCAAAAAAGGCACAGAGAGCAGCTGCTGGCTCGGATAAGAGGACGACATCACTACTTCCCGCGGCAGCAAGCACCGCTAGGGCCAGTCACGGCTGTACTGACGGCAGCAGAAAGCACGAACCAGTAGCAGCAAGCATGGGCTTCTTCAACCGCAACAAGAACCGTCCGGTCAAAGAGGGGACCGCAACTAGCTCGGTTGCCGCAAGAGCCACTACAGTGAGTTGAGCGACTGGGATCAGCAGGCAGTACCTGTACAAGCTATACAGCAGTTGATGTGGTTGGTTGGCATGCGGTGTTTGCGAGACAACGCTCCTAGTTGCTCTCAAAATAATGTATCACAGCTTCACGCACGGCTTAATCGAGTGTGTCAGCTTTCAGCATGCTAGTCTGTGAGCTGTGCTCGAGACATGCCTTGTTGCTGTGTGCAGAGGGAACCCATGACACAGGAGGAGGTTGAGGACCTGGTGCTGAATCTCAACAGAATTGGGGTGTGTGTACATCGGCGTGCTGTTTTGCTGTACATCATCACCTGCTACAGCGTGTTTGTTGCACTATGTATGTTTGTTTGCAGTAGGCCATAATATATTCATTGTCAGCACAGTCTGCTTCTGGGCCAGCCTTACAGTAATGTGATCAAAGCTCTTGACATGAACCTGTTGTCAGACGCAGCGCCTTCAGGCAAACAATGCACCCGAGAAGCTGCTGACTGCATGCTGCATGCAGGCTGTGAAGTTTGGCGAGTTCAAGCTGAAGAGTGGCCTGTTATCACCTGTCTATGTTGATCTGCGCGTCATTGTGTCATACCCTGATGTCCTGGAGCAGGTCGGTTTCCACCTTTGCAAGCAGACTGATATGACTGTCGCAGCAGTGCGCAACTTGCCACAGTAGTATAGGCTTTGTTGTGTGGTCTATTCATACGTGCGAATGGTAGCCTGGAAGCAGCTGCAGTCTATTTGAAGCAATGTTGTCCTGCCTGTTTGAGCTTCCTCGCAATGTATTGCTGTCTGGTTCAGGTATCTCGCATGATGTGGGCCCAAGTGAAGGACCTTCCCTTTGACATCATGTGTGGTGTGCCCTACACCGCCCTGCCCATTGCCACCTGCATCAGCCTGGGCTTTGGTCTGCCCATGGTGATGCGGCGCAAGGAGGTAAAGGACTATGGCACGAAGAAAGCTATTGAGGGCGCATACTCTCCTGGGCAGAGGTGTTTGATTGTCGAAGACCTGGTCACTAGTGGAGCATCAGTGCTGGAGACACTGGACCCTCTGCAGGTAAAGGGGAAGGGCAGCAGGTCTTGCTAGCACGGACTGGAAGATGGCAAACAATACAGTGCATTCTTTACACATGGCAGCAGTAGTCTGCCAGATGAGGTTGCATGATGCATAGTCAGTCAGAGCAGCTGCCTGTCACAGCAATACGGAGCGATTGGAGCCAGACTGTGCAACATACAGCAGCAGTCGATGTTGTCTCAGCCTATGTCTGAGTTGCCAGCCTATGTCTGAGTTGCCAGCCTATGTCTGAGTTGCACTGATACTGTCAGCTTGCCGTGTAGATCTGCAGTTATATTAACATCAACTGGTGTTGACTGGGTTCCCGTCTTCCTGCAGAAAGAACAGCTTCAAGTGACTGATGTTGTGGTCCTGATAGACCGCGAGCAGGGAGGTGCAGCACATCTGGCAAAGAATGGCCTACAGCTGCATGCTGCTTTCAAGTTGAGCAGCATGTTGGACATCCTGCAGAAACACAAACTGGTTGATGATGAGTTGGCTGGCAAAGTGCGCACCTTCATTGCAGAGAACCAGACACAACTACCTTCACCAGCCGCAGCACCTGCTGCACCAAAGCGGTGAGTGCACTGCAGTTCTGCTATGAGTGTAGCTGTGGCGGCAATCAACTTTCAGACATCAGCTGCTGGTCAAGGCTGACGTTGGCAGTGTAGCATGCATCACCACAGGTTTTGGCAACAAGCTGTTGCACCAATTACACAGTGGTCACGCCTACTGTATACAGACATAGTGTCTTGCTCAACTTGATGACCTGCACTCTGTGAGTTTACCTGGCTCATGCTGTTTATCGGCCCGTTCTCCTGTACATGTACTCTGGAGCCTACAACTGGTTCCTGTGCATAACATGTCACCTGTCTCTCCTGCCTGCAGGTTGACGTACGAGGAGCGTGCTGGTCTTGCCAAGAACAGTGTGGCCAAGCAGTGCCTACAAACCTTGCTGTGGCTGCTGATGTGGCCACTGCTGATGAGATGCTGAGGCTGGCTGAGCAGACAGGTCCTCACATCTGTGTCTTCAAGACGCATGTAGACATCTTTGACAGGTGATCGGACATTGCCACCCCTTCTTCCACCACTAAACCACTAACATTGTTTGTGCAGGGCGAAACCTATAGCAGTGGTTTCATGGCAATCAGCTCAGCCAGCATTCTGTACATGGTGGTCACTCATGGCGTGCGGAGGCAGTTTGCAGTTTGGCATCAAATGCAGCTACGGTTGCCATACCTGGTCAGCAGGGCTGGCGGTGGCACAGATTGCACCTGCTCAGCAGCTCAGCTTGCTCACCAGTCTGCTGATGAACCTCATGCATGGTCTGTCTCTTTCTGCTGTATCAGGTGGGATGACAGCATTGCCACAAAGCTTCAGGAGATTGCTGACAAGCACGACTTCCTCATCTTTGAGGACCGCAAGTTTGCTGATATTGGCAACACAGTGGTCAGCCAGTATGCTGGAGGTATCTACAAGATTGCTGATTGGAGCCACATCACCAATGCACATCTTGTACCAGGACCAGGAATAATAGATGGCTTGAAGCAGGTATGGTGGGGCTACTGGTGTGCACCTTAACTTCGCTCTGCCATGCACTGATTAGCTGTGTTGATTGTGTGTATCGTCAGCTGATTAGGTGCGCCGGTATTGTGTCACTGTCGCCGTCCATATGTACACGCTTGGCTGTGTCACTTCTTTCCCAGACCTGCGTGGCATCTTCCTGCAGGTTGGCTTGTCAAAGGGCCGTGGGTGCTTGTTGCTTGCGGAAATGAGTAGCAAGGGCACGCTTGCGAATGGTGCCTATACAGAAGCAGTAGCAGAAGCAGCAAAGCAACATGAGGACTTTGTGATGGGCTTCATCTCAGTCAACCCTGCAGCTTGGAAGGGTGGTCCAGGCAGCCCTGGCTTGATCCACATGACACCTGGTGTGCAGTTGGCTGAAGGAGGGGACGCTCTGGGCCAGCAGTATAACACTCCGGTCAATGTCATCGGTGCCAGAAGCAGTGATGTGATCATAGTGGGTAGGGGTATCATCAAGGCAGCTGATCCTGCAGCTGCTGCAGCTGAGTACCAGGCAGCTGGCTGGCAGGCGTATGAGGCTAGTTTGGTTTGAGTATATCTTTGGCATTGAGTTGTTTGTGGTTTGCAGGTGATGAAACTGCTGCAGCCGACTGGTTGGCTCTGTCCAAGGGTTCCCAAAGGGTGTTTGGGTGCAAAACCTTGTTGGCGCTAGTGCCATGAGCAACTTCTCTGTGCTCATTGGTCCAGTAGTACCATCCGTGAGTCTGGGTAGCAAATATGACCAAGTGATGCAGCATCCGCCGGGCTCAAGCAAATGAAGATGCTTCTTGCAAACTCACTTATCAAAAAGTCTCGGTTGCGCTCTGGCACGCGGCCTATGTAATAAAGTATAT
>JARWLF010002145.1:0-10855 GCA_029853055.1 Scenedesmus sp. KT-U
AGCAACAAATGCATCCATGTCAGTTTGACCCCTTCATGAATTGCATGAATAACTTCATGCGAAGCTGGCATTCAAAGCACACTATAGCTCAAGCAGAGATAGGAGCTCGCGACCCAGGAATGAAACCGTACTTACTGGTTTAGGTGCTTCTTTCTCAAAGAGTTCCTTAACTCCCGGCAACTGCTTTGCTGCACCAAAGTATCTGTATCCTGCACCTCTGCTGTCGCTGACTTCGTTTCCTTCACTGTCTGTGATCTTTGGTGCTGTTTTGGCGTAGTCTGGACCACCTAGCTCGACTATTCGACGCTCCCAGTGACCTTTTTCGCGTATTAGTTTGTTTATTTCGTCGTTGAGATCGCGGATTCTGTATGGACAAGATGTGGAACAAGGCAAGCATGGTGAGATGATGATTAGCAGTATACTTGCTTTGATGCCTGGTAGCAGTGGCACAGAGCTTTGAGCATAATCTAGCTCTGCTTTGACAACTTCTTCACCAATTGATGAGTCATCAAGTTTGCAAGGCGTGAGTAGCTGCACACGAGGCTTATAGCCTTAGTCAGAAGACTGAACAAGCACAGGAATGCAGCTGCAGAGTGACCTGTGGAAGACATAGCTGCTATATGCCCATAAAAGGGTGTTCAATACAGCCTTGAAACACAAAGCACGTACCTATGCTCTCCAAGACCGGCATTTTGTATCTCCATAACCTTTCTGCCAATCTCCCGCAGTATCTGCTGTCTCCACTTGTCTGCTTCATTCAGGTCTGTACACTCCGAAGCCAGGTAAGGTCTGCGCTGCTTTGGTCCTCGTTTTTCCTCTTGCTTAGCCGCTAAGAAGCGGTTGAGCATGGACTGCGCCTTCTCCTCGTTACGAGCCATTGTGGCTGCCTTGCTGCTGCTCGCTGCTGGGTCTGGATGAAGCTAGAAGAGTCTGGCAGAGCTTTAGCTACTTTGTGCTGATACACACCTATCAATGCAAGAATAAAGCCTGCTGAGAGGGTGAACAAACGCCCAGCAGGCCTCGCTGTGTCAAACAGAGTGGGTGATGAGCTTCGAACTCTGGTTTGCTCCTTCTTGTGCACGGTTTGCTTTCACTGTCTTACATACATCCCCTAAAGACTATTTTTGTTCGCAGATGCAGCATCTGTGAGTCACATGCAGCACTATACTGAACACGGCCTTCCTACTGTCCCGACGGTGTTTCGCTATTGTGACCTGTGCTGATCACTCGCTGCAAATGCTACTAACCATTCGTTTGTATCTTGGACGTATGAGATATCCAAGCTTTGCCCTGGTCAAAGGACCTTCGCAGGAAGTGTCCTGCCTGTTACAGTACCTGTCAGTGTGTCACCAGCAAAGGTCGCATAGCAGTCGATCGCAGGATCGCAATCTGCAGTGACATACAACTGAGCATATCTCACACATTCATGCCGCAGATTCAGAGATATAGAATCTGACACCTTCATTCATATGCAGTTGATGTAGCTGGCAGACCATCAGTGATGACGGTTTGTGATTCACAACCTCACTTGTTGAAACAACTAGCTGCTGACCGCACGATCACTTGTTCTTCACAGGCACCCCAAACGTAGCAACATCAGTGAACCTCCACACCGTCAACAACTCCTTTTTCACTGCTGCTGTACCTGCCACTGTTACTAACATACTCGGTACAATATATAACAACGCCGGCTGTCCAAGATGTGTTATACTATTCGCAGTAAACGCCGCCACGAGACCAGCTACGTGAGCAGTAGCCATACGGACAAAGTAAGGTCGCTGCTGTAGCACTTCAGGTGACACTGGCGGCAGCTGCTGCGGCTGCTGTTCTGCGTCACTGCTACTGCTGTTGCTGCCATTGGCTGCTGATGTTCGGCTAGATGGTTGCAATAGCTGCTGCTGCTGCTGCTGCTGCTGCTGCTGCTGCTGCTGCTGTGAATCGCCATGGGAGAGCTGCAAGCACACACAGTTGCATAATATGACATCAAACCATCTTGTAGTTGACTACACTACATTTGCTATCCAATCATTGCATTATGAAATCGCACACATACATACATGCACTAACCCCACAGGCAAACCCATCAAAGTACTTCACAGGAACGGAAACTATTTTTTACATGACAGTTAAGCATGGACATTCACTGCAGGACAGCGGTCATTACAAGGTATTATGCAGTCCATCGCTATACACACCTTCTTATCTGCTGCTGCTACTGCTGCTGTACCAGAACCCATTGTCTGATGCCCATTTGCTTCTGCTGCTTCAGGTCCATTTGCTCCAGGCTGCATTGCAGACACTGCACCAGGTATCACTGCTGCTGCTGCTGCTAATAACTGATACTCGACATCTGAAGCAAGCTATGCTCTCATGGTTCTTGGCCGCGGGTGTTCACTCACATGGGGTAAGTGCTGCTGCTGATACTGCTGCTGCTGCTGCTGCCATGCTGCTGCTGCTGCTGCTGCTGTTACTGCTCACCAGGTATGGCGATGTCACCAAGTCCCAGGAGGCTAAAGGGAAAGTTGGCAGCCTGCATCCAGAGAGACACCAAGGGACAGATATCATCATCATCATCATTACACGCTTATCCAGTAAGAGTGTAACAGCAGAAGCAGTGCACTCCCTTGCAACATGTATTGCAACCAGACCGCATCTAAGGGACAGATATACACAACATTATTGACTTGGGGTTCTGATTTGCAGTGATGTTTCTACTTGATCAGTATCAGCATCCTTGTTTTCAATTTCCGATTGCAAATGATAGAGTATGTGCAGTGAGACAGCTTGTAGACGAACAAATACCCAAGCCTCTGAGTCTTTGTGAACCATTGAGTGGCTGGCAGCAATATGTGCCTACATGTTCAAACATATCATAGATCATATGACAACACTTACATGTGATACATGTGATATCATACATATCCTACTGCTGCTGCAATATCAAGCTACACTGCTCTCACCTCTCCGATTCCTCCTGCTGCTCGTGGGAACAATAACCTAGTTGGACCCACAACAAGGTCACTGGTGGCAACCTCTAGCATCACATTCTCACCAATCACTAGATGATGGATTACGTAATCAGTGACAAGCAGCAGCAGCAGCAGCAGCAAGTAGTGGTAGCAGCAATAACCTGTCAGGAAGGGATGATAGGATGAGATGTACATGAATGCTTTGTGGTGTGATAACAACAATGTCATGATACATAACAATGTCATGATCTATGACAATGTTATGATGTATAAAAGATGACATTGTTATGACATGATGACGTCAGCAACACACCCCCATACCTGGAGAACATGTATGCTCTTTTATAGCTGTACATCAAGTTACATGTTGTTGTATATCAGTTACAATGCAACATAACATAACATAACGTTACATGGCAAAACAGTTGCATAAGACATACCCCACCTGTTGGGCTTCCAAAGACCCAGAAGACATCATAAGCCAGCAGTCCCAGCAGCAGCAGGGCAGCAGTACGGAATGATCGCAGACCTACCAGGGCGAGGATCTCAGTGGCAACTAGACATGCAACCTGCACAAAACACATTGATTATCTTGGATACGGCAGACAATGTTGTGGGAAGTTTGCTTTGTACATGGAGCTTGCTTTAAAGATAGAGTTTGCTTTGGAGATAGAGTTTGCTTTGTACATTGTACATATTCAATCACGATGTACATCATTGTACACGCAAATAGATTACGTATCTGGCAGCAAAGCAGAGAGATTTGTTTCAATACAGCATGGCAGCTTTGCTTTAATGCAAATCACTCACAAATTTGTGATAGAAGCTTTGTGATTGCTTACCATATTGTTGAGTGTAAAGCTGCTATGGTGGCTCAACAGCTCACTAGTAGCTAACCCCACTCCCAGCAGAACAGCAACAGCATCTGACGGCGCTAACTTAACTTCTGTCAAATCATCCCCATGTTCATCAATCAACAACCCCTTGGGGGGCTTCCAAATGATGCTCTGTTTGCCTAAAGGCCCTGCTGCAAAGCGTAGAAGCGGCTTGGCAGCTCCGTATATTGCTAAGCTGCCGAGTAGCCAGAAATAGACGTCGAGGAACGTTTGCAGGCTGAAGTTTGGGATGAATTTGATGATCAGGTACAGGCCGAACAGCGAGCAAGAGGCAAGGATTGGCGCCAGAATACCCTGTAAGTGATACAAAACAGCACACTAGATCATACACATATTATATCTACAACTATGGATTGTGATACTAGAATTCGTGAGTGTTGTGACTCTATCTGGCCATTGACCTGGATGCTCAAAAGTAACACATGTCATATCTACCTCTTTGACTGACAGCTGTTGTTTAGATTTGCTTGTGAGGCCTCTGTGAGCTCCAATGTAGGTTGTCAGGACCGCCAAGCCAAGAAAGTACACCAAGTCTGCAAGAATAGAAGAATACTGTCTCAAGTTGCTGCGTGCGCCAGTACCACTAGTAGCGGCCCTAATTGCATGATGCATGCACATGTCATGTCGTGCTTGATATGTTGCGCGCGTGCTTCGAATGGATCTTGAACAAGAGCAGGCACCCATTTAGAACAGCAGGACACCTCGGCTGGTAAAGAGGCAGCCATGATATCAACCAGACTGCAGGGTAATTTCTTGCTGTCCTGCAGGAACATGGAAGGCAGCTCAAGAAACTTTAATGGTTCGAGAGATTGGATTCACCACCGACCTGCACTTCCCGCAAGGGATTGCACCTGCGGCAGGGTCCCGAGGGCTAGCCACCCGAAGAATACAGCATATGCTTTGACTGCATCATTGCTTTCCTCCCAAATCCACTGAGGAATGCTGCTGCAGGGTGCAGGAGACTCTCCTGCAATGGCTGCAGTTGAAGGCTGCAGGGTACTTTCCTGCTGTCCTGCAGGCACATGGAGGGGAAGTGTACATGTCTGTTGCATGGCATCTGTCGACAGACGTCAGACTATATCAAATAGAAGACTATTGCTGCAGCTGCAGGCAGCGACTTGTTGTCAGGTGGACGGAGAGCGGCTGCACAGTATGCTGCAGGGCTGGTGACCGCAGGGTCAGCTGCAGGACCGCTCGACTGGGATGTACAAGGCAGATGGCCCTGCAACCCTTGTCACGTGTCATGCATGAGTATCTGACAAGCACAATCAACGATCGCTTGAGGCATGGAAGTTGCTTACACTGTACGAACAACTTGCAGGACATCATTCAATTCTGCAGATCCCCGTTTTTCTACATGGACTGCAAGAACACACAACTGGCTTCCAGCGGTGTCTATCCTCGTACAGGTTCACAATCCTACCTATTGTCTCAACATCAGGGCGAGCATTGCTGCGAATAGCCTGAAATAACCTGGATGCCACTGGTTTGGTGCAGGACTGACCAGCTAAGGGTGTGGCCAGCCTAGAGCTTCTTTGCAGGGTACGTTGTGCTGGTTGTCGGGGTGTGCTACATATCTGGGAGCGTGTGGTTGCTGAGGGAACAGCTAGCATCCTGACGATCGTGTAGAACGCACGCAGCACCGTGTGGAGCTCAGCACTGCAAACTGCTGAATTCTGTTGTCGCCTAAGGCTCTCTCAATTTGTATAATACAGAAACACTCAAGAGTTGACTGCTCATTAGCAGGTATATGTGCGAACCACTGGATGCGACTTGTCAGGACCTGTCGATGGCACCCAGCACTGCGCGCCACCAATGCCCATACATGTTAGAGCCAATCGCTGGACTCATAGAAGCATTCTTACCATGTGAAGAACCACACCATGAAGTCATACGCACGTGCCACTAGTAGTGGTGCTTTTGGAGCACAACACAATGTCATGGTGACGGTCAGTGTTCACATAGGCCCGCCTTGCACATCTCTGCACTCCGTAGTACGGTTTGAAGCTCGTCCAAACAGCAATAAAGCATACACCAAGTGTCACATAGCTCGACCTGTCACTGCACCAACCCAGGGCCCACAGCAGAACAGATAACTCACAGGCACTTGATCACTCTGCACACAGCCAACCTTTCACAAGAATGCCTTCTAGGTCATCGCAGCTCAGCTCGCAGAACCAAAGTTGCAAATAGTCCGCAGCATGCAGACTATGTCCTAAATGATCATGAGAGCAACAACAAGAGCCACATGTGGACAAAACTGCTGTAAGCGGGACTCATGAAGCACTGAACAACCTGACGCCGTTCACTTTCCCAGCCTTGGCAGTGGATAACAAGTCCTCATCCTTCGTCACATGCACTACAACAGGTTGGTAGGCAGTAATGAACGAAATCTTGAGATGTTGAGCTCTATCTGCCACACCCAAATGTGTTGATGATGACAAACCATGGAGGATAGGCAACCTGAACCATTAGCAGCCTTCCTCCAACATCTACTATAGCAACAAGAATCTACTTCAGCCACTGCCACTACAACCATTGCCTGTCGAAGCTGTCACCGTAGCTGGCATACACTGGACTGGCTGCAACCAACAGCAGTATCAAGCTGCATACCAAATGCAAGAGTCTGTTCTTGCCTGTTGCCGAAGACCTCCCGTTATTCATGATTGATGAGGTGGAACCATATGCTATCAAGACCCCTTGCCCACTGTGCTACACAGGTAAGGTCTTGTAGACTTCGTGCATCTACTACGCACTGCCTGAGCTAATGCCCCACCAGCGATCAATCAATCGATAAATGCTGCATCCTCTGATGAAGGATTGCTTCATTGAGTCTGCTCTATATAGTCCTTAGTTAGGAGGCAAATCAGGCAACTGTGGGCATTTGATATGCTTGGCTGACAGCTTTGTCTGTGTCAAATCAGCCCCCCAGTCTTTCAGCAACTGCACTGTCCCCATAAAGTTGTCAAAGTTGGGTCTATAATGCCCGCTATCTGCCGTGAGCTTCATTATCCTGCCATGTTCTACTACTATGCCGCCAGCAGACAACACTGCACCGCCCTGCAGGAAACTGCTGTGGTGAAACTTGCCCCGATACTTCGCATGCACAAACAATCTGCCTGAAGTATCCAGGACATAGATCCACTTGCAAGGCTTCTCTTTGATCTGTAGTAGCCCTGGAGGATTGCTGCTGCTGCTGCTGCTATTGTTACCATTGAGGTTGTTACTGTTGTTACATACCGCTCCATTCTGCTGCTGTTGCTGATTTGCTGCTGCTGCCAATGAGTGCGATGGCAGTCGCGGCTGACTCATGCCAGTAGTGCCAGGCGTATGCTGTCCAGCTACTGCTCCGTAAGCAGCGTCAGTAGGTGTTGCAGCTGCTGTTGCTGCAGCTTGGGAACTTAACCCTGCAGCTAACCGATCTGGAGAAGCACATGCTGCTGCTACTGCTGCATCTGCATCTGTCATGACCGCATCCAGATCAGCAGCTAGGCCTTGCTGCTGCTGCTGCTGTTGTTGCTGCGGTAACGCTGCTTCTAGCACACTCTCCTGGCAACACTGCTGCTGCTGTTGCAAGCTACGCTGTCGTACTAGCTGCTGCTGGTGATGCTGCTGCTGCCCATTGCTCATAGGCTGCCTGATGTGCTCCTGCATCTGCCGCAGTGCTGCTTTCTGCTGCTGCCGCTGCTGCTTCTGCTGAGCACCCTGCTGCTCATCATCTTCCGACTGCTGTTGCTGGTCTTCTTCAGACTGCTGCTCTTCTTCCTCTTCCTCCTCTGTTGCTGCTTCTGTGATGTCCTGCAGGGGTTGCCCTGCAGCAGTAGCAGCAGCACCAGTAGCACTGCTGCTGCCATCACCAGCAGCAGACCCCTTCAGCTGTACTACAGCCAGCTCTACACCTGTGTGTACTGTCTGACCAGTTATCTTGTACACTAGCAAGCCTGATTCAGCATCTACTGTTACTTCTAACTGATCTCTTTCAGATTCCGTCAAGTACTGCACCCGCTCAGATTCCAGTTTGCTTCTTGGTACCCCTCTATCTGCTAGGTCGACATGTCTGCCTGAACCTTCATCGAGCCAGTAGAAGAACCGATCATCTGTATGGATGCCTGGCAGCGTTGCTGGACCCATGTTCAAACTGGCTGCACGTACAGCTTCGGAAGTTGACGACATTGGTAGCTGCTGCTTGCTGGTGCTGCTGCTGGCTGCGGCTACTGCTGCTGTGGCTGCTGAGCTGCTGATAGGTGTTGCAAGAACATGGTTTCTGTCAGAATCTTCGTCTTCATGCATGGCATCTGCAGGAGATTCAGCTCCTGCTGCAGCAGCAGTAGCACTGGTCAGCAGCTCTGCGAAGCTGGGAGCAGACCGGGACCTTCTAGGTGTTGTAGGATGCCCGTGCTGCTGTTCAGCAGTACTTGGTGCTGCTGCTACGGCATTGCTCGCTGCTGCTGTGGTGCTGCTACATGGGTTAACACCGTTGGCTGAGGGTTCAGCTGTCTCTGGAGGGGTATCTGCTGCAGGACATGTGTTGTTATTGCTGCCTTCCTGCAGTCGCTGTGCTTGTGCTGCTGCTTGTGCTGCTATCTCAGGTATTGCTGAATATGGGATGTATGTGTGCAAGGCTGTGGCTGCATCACGTGCTTTGGCTTGCTGATTGAGCCAATAGTCAAAGTACGGGCGTAAGTTTGTCCCATATCTGTGCTTTGGATCAGCTGCTTCGAGCCAATGCTCGCACTGCAGTATGAGGGCTGTACTGTTGCGATTCAGACCCTGTATGAGACAGATGTGTTGCGGTTGTGGGTATACAACCAGTGATGCAGGGCAGCATGCAGCATCTAAGCTCAGCTGGCAGTTGATGCTATTGTGTCATTATATGCTGAGCGTATCGTGCCGTGCAGGGTCAAACATGTCAAGTGTGCCTTACAAAAAACTGTTTCAGCTCAAGAACACGGCAAGCAGGACGCTAGTGCAGGTGAGCAGTGCATATTCCGCGGTACAAGGAACCAGGCTGGTATCTGAGAGCTCACCTTTCCTAGCCTTGCTGCAGCTCGCTGGCAACGAACCCAGTGCCAATAGAGAGAGATAGACCTAGTGAAGCCGGCGTCATCATCATCACCTTCGTGCTTGTACTTTCTCTGGGCTTTGTCGTTCGGCTGGGGCAAGCCCTGCATAGCCACAGCCTCTGTACCATCTTGTTCCATCTTTCTATGTTGTGAGACTACCATGTGAGCAGTTTTCTGCAGGCTGTACTGTTGAAAAGTGGCCACCTGCGGTGGGACAGCTCTGCTGTTCGGCATGCCACTTCCAGCACGCGCAAGCTCGTTGTGTATGTATCTTGTGCTTCCTTTGACCCCTGATATACCGCTCAGTTCCTGGAAAAAGGCGTCAGGCAAGAGATATTCCCTGTTCGATGCCGGTCGCGGGGAGCCTACTTGCACTCACTGTAATGATCGTAATGACTGATGATTGATGCAATGAACGCAACACCACTAGTAGCGCAAGACAGCCTGAGTGCTAGGCCGTGCCGATTGGTATCGAAGGAACATAACAATGGATGGATGCCAACGATCACTCATTCGGCGACACACCTGCCAGTAGATGCCTGGATGCTGCTCTACATTGATATGCTACCAACACAATGCGTGCAATAGGCTCCATTCGCTGGCATCACAAGTCAAGCTGTACCTGCAGCTGTACCACAGTTACTGCGCACGAGAGATGCACCACCTTCTGCATGCACAATCATGAATGTATACGTCGACCATCCGTCGCTATGATGTTTCAAACGCACCCTGTTCTATAGCTGTCAGGTCAAGTTACTGCTGACTGTAGACTGGGCAAGCCATTGTATGATACATAACTTGACACCATGAGCACAAGACGTAACACAAACCTCAACAAAGAGCTCGGCAACGACTGGATTGGCAGAGTACGCAAATGGGAAAAGAAGTGGGTCGCCTGCGAGGACAAATCAGCGCCACAGCTGCCTCATGGCGCCAAGAGACCTCTCCAGCTGCTGAAGTGGGTTCAAACAGGTGCAACGCTTCTGCAGATGATGACGTCGCCCGCGAACAACCGCAGAGCCGTAACTGAACATGGTGTTTGTCTTCGCAACATGCAGAAGTCCGGGCGAAGCCACAAGCAGCCCCCAGATATCCCCATATTGTGCCGGTGAGCAGTAGCATGCAGGCATCTGAATCATGTTTGTCTTCAAGCAACGCCTTGGCTGTCCAGCAGCAAATCAAACCGATACGACTGCATGATATTTTTAGCATCGCTCGCTGTAGCAGGGGAGGTGACAAGCCAGCATGAGATGCATTAACCCAGCCCACCATAACAGCAGGGTCAACAGATCATCATGCAAACGCGATAGTCGTGTCTGCGAACCGGTACATACCTAAACATGAAACACACCATCGCAAGAGAAATATTGATTGATAGCGTCACTTCTATGCACAGCAGAATGCCACTGCAGTGCGCACACCTGCCCCAGCAGTACGTAAACTGCTGAACCAACTCCCCCAACAGGGCAGCAAGTGGCTGCTAGCAACCCTGCTGCGGCATTGTCCATTTGATATGCCATGTTCAATAAAACCCACTTGATTGACGATACCTTTGCTATGCTGCTGTCTTCCTGCAAGGTTAAGGACTTGAGCCTAGTACCTGGAGCTCGGCTAGGCACACCAGTAGATGCAGCAGCAGCAGCAGGACAGGTGATCATTGCCATGAACTTAGTCAGATTGAAGTTGAATCGCAGTGCAGGATATGGCATCACATCTCTGTGCAGCGAGCAGTGTCTCATGCCGCTCCCTTGGCTGTTTTGCAAATCTAAGATAGTGTGCTCGCCTCAGACTGCTTTTTACGGATTATACAAGTCACTAGGCATGTTATGGAATTCTTGGCACGTTGTGGCACGAACGTTGGCGTAACTCTAGGCACGTCGTGATCTGTTCTTGGCTATGTATCAGGCATGTTGGCGTTTCTGCCATG
>JARWLF010002147.1:0-16259 GCA_029853055.1 Scenedesmus sp. KT-U
TGAACGCTGACATGGGAGACACTCTCCAGCAATACAGCCACAAGAATGCACGGAAACCAGTAGCAAATCAAAGGTGTCTAGGCAGGTAAGGAGCACACCTCCTGACCTGCTTCTTGTTGTAACAGGTGGACAAAGGTGCTGAATCTGATTCCCAACTACAGCCGAACACCCTTGCAGACATCAGCATGAAGGACTGCTTGAGCGCCTGGAAGCAGTTTGCTGGACCGAGCACAATCAGTACAAACATGACCTGGTTGCTACAGACAAAAGACTCAACAGCCGACAATGCAGCATCGCTGCAACAGCTACACCATGCAGCGTGAACTCTGCAAGGAACAGGCAAGATACCCCAGTCACAAGACACGGATGGTGGAAGTGATAGCCCGGCTGTTGTCCAGCAAAGCCAAGCATCTCAGCTGACGCCCATGAACCATGCCAGGACATAGTAGTCTTGCTACTGACAACCTGTCAGGTGAGAGTAGGATGCACGTGTATACATGCAACGACTGTGCTCAGGACAGCACACAAGACCATGTGCATGCCAATGTGAAATACTGTGTGGGGTGTAAGGAACACATCACAATGCAATTAACGCCATGTGCCATGACAGCTGTGCCCGTGAGCGACGGCCGTGCCTGCCAAGCGTATGCTTGTGAAGCAGTATCAACCTTGATCAACCTCAACTCCATGATATGCATGTACAATAAACTCAACGGGGATGCTGATTGAGCAGAAGAGCAGGGGTACACCCCACAACCAACAGACCCTTGCAAACACAGGGTAAAGCAGGCAGGAACCTGCAACCATCGACTACTGCATACATTACAAGAAACAGCAAACCATGCTGCTGCACCGTTCAATGCTCATATCAAAGCAACCAAGGCTGCCATGGGTGATGTATTGCTGCTGGGGTAGGTGAGCACCAAACAGCGAATTGGACACATACAAGTCCCAATTACGATACACTGATGACAAAGTACCAACCACCATAGCACGCTACACTGGCATACCTGTCACAGATGATTGCCCTGCACCTGGTACACAGCTGATGCACACAACATTCTGCATAAAGCAATGCAGGATGGCCGCTAGAAGCAACTCCTACTCGTACAGCTGACGATTGCTTGCGTTGTGTCATGCAGCAATGAAGTTTTTCGATGAGATGATCAACAACAAGGGTTTGCACTAACTGCACAAGTGCAAGAACAATCTCTCTCTTCGGTCGAGTAGTCACACTGAACAACCTTTGCTGGAACAATCCCAACTCTGATTCAAATACACAGTTGTCATGTACAACTAGCCTATTGATACCACCCTCAGCTGGTTGCACAAAACAACCACGTTTGATACCGGAGCCCACTGTTCTCAACTGCAAACCTCCCTAAAACTTGTTGTCAGTATAGCCTACGGAAGCAAGTACCTTACACCACAGTGTGACGCACAAAGTTCTGGGGAGATCACAGATCCTGAATGAAGGGTGAACCCTCAACATCACCATGTTTCTTTGCAGCACTTGGTGGCTGTTCAGCAACAGTTGACGGCCTGACCAGCGGCCTTGTCACCGCTGTGAACACGGGAGTGGGTGTGTTGGGCAGCTGACCAGGGGTCCATGTGCCTGCTGAACTACTGCCAACTGTGGAGCCACCCAGCCCACTACCACCAGCACCACTACTACCAGCAGCCCTACTTGAGCTACCTGTGGCTGGTGACCCGGGAGTAGCCAAGCCTCGCTGCTTGATGCCCTGGCGAAGTGACTCTTGTTGCTGACTCTGCCATCGCTGAAGGTCTTGCAGGCACTGCAGACTCATCTGCTGACCGCCACTGGAGCCCAGTTCTTGCACAGCACCTGAGTAGGAGTTGTCTGTCCCAGCAGCTGGTGCTACACCCAGTGCTGGAGTTGTAGTCTCTGTACTACTTGGTTGTGCAAGGGAAGGTCTCTCTGAAACGGTTGGTGGGCCACTAAGCGATGCTGAGGTACAACTTCCGGATAAGCCTGGTTCTTTGGCGACAGCAGCTGCGGCTTCACTAGCTGCCTGTTTGACTGCAGCGGCTTGTTGCAGCAGCTTCTGAGAGGGGCTTAGATTGGGCAGCTGGCCCTCTGTCCTTGCAGCCACCTGATCTGACGCCACATCGTCATGGACACTGCTGCTTTGCCCTTCACTTCCCTCGCTGATTCGGTTCTCAGAATCTGAGGTGAGGTTGTCAAGGAGAAGCTCCAGGCACTGCAGGACCTGTGTGAAAGTTGGCCGCTTTGTTGCATCTGCATCCCAGCAGCTCTTCATCAGCATGGCGTACTCAATGGGCATATCACCTGGCACAGGGGGCCGCTCGCCGCGCACCACTACACGCTCCACAACAGCACCGTAGTGCAAGCCTGCATGAGCTGTATTGTTGGTGTACACCTCCCACACTGCAGGCATGCGGATTACAGAAGCACCTTGTCATGACTTGTGCTGAACAATCTAGCAGGCACTTTCTACAGTCAGCTTGTTGGTTGACAACAGCAACATGTATGTTGGAAGGAACAACAGATGTGTAGAGCAGCCCAGGACACCTGATGACTTGAAAAAGAGCACTTACTCATGATGCCAAACGAGTACACATCAGCAGCCGCTGACATGTGCCCACTGCGCAACACCTCAGGTGCCATGTGTGTGATGGTACCCATGCTGGCAGTGCTGCGGTGTGTTGCTCCATCCATCAGGGTGGCAGCCAAACCAAAATCAGAGATCTTGGAAATCTGACCGTATGCTCCGTGTATGGAGTTGAACAGCAGCACATTGCCAGCTTTCAGATCACCTGCAACGCAAGTCACCTTGTTGCCTTGAGATGCAAAGCTGGGAATAAATCACTGCAGGTGCCCTAGGCAACGTTGTCTGCTAAGGTCACAAGCAGCACAGCAGCATGCAGGATACCATGCTCAAATGGGAGGTGGGGCGACACAAGACATTTGACCTGACCAGATGACAGACACAGCATGTCTTTGAGCCCATTTTGCATATCCCTGTTATGTTTTAACTTGCTTGCCATGTACACCATCAATACAAAACTCACCATGCAGGATGCCCCTGCTATGCAGATAAGCCATCCCATTAGCAGCATCCATCAGACGAGACAGCAACTTGGCCTGAATGCATCCAAGCGTAATGGAGTGCAGAAGTTGATACAATGCAAGCAGTTTTCACCATGCACTGAAGCTCAACGGTACAGGCCAACAGCAGTGCGTGTAATCACTGGAATGACAGAGCATGTTTGGTTCCAGTGTCCTCCAAGCATTTTTGGATTCAGTGTCCTTCAGGCTATCACCATCGATTGGGAACCACACAACATGCTTACCACTTCGAGACGGTTGGAAACCTTCAGTTTGCCCATAGACACAGCATCCTTGAGTGTGCCCCCATTGCACAGCTCCAACACAAGCCACACCTGCAAACACCCACAACACCCAAAAAACAGTTTAACAAGGTGCAAACGGATCCTCGGCATTCGCCAATTCATAACCTTGAATGGCAAGGAAGTTGAACTCCTGTATCTTGGCAATGCTGATGCTCATGCAAGCTGCAGGCTATCATCACCTGAACGTCCGGTTTTCGGCCTTCACTGCTGCTGTCATCAGCTTGTTCTGCTTCACCCAGTGCCAGCTGACCACTCTTTTCCTCACTGATGTGTTGATCACTGCCGCTGCCATTCGCCTGCTTCCTACGCTCAAGCCCACCCCAGGCTGGCTGGATCTCACTGACTGGACTAGCAACCTGCTGCAGCTCCCCCGTGCCTGTTGTACTGTGTTCATGACTACTGCTGCTGGTTGTGCCTGACCTCCTACCACTGCTAGGCACTCTGGGACCCAACAGCATGCTGGACCAGGCAGTGCCGTCTCTCCCCTCACCAAGAGCTGATGGTCCACTGCTGTGCATTTGTGAGCTGCCCCGGCTGCCTGCAGTGTATGACATCATCTCCTGGGAATGAGGACGGGGAGAGACACTTGCCAAGCTTGGGCTACCTGTGCTGCCAGGTGCAGGGATAACCACGCCATGCTGTATAGGGCCCCTGCTCGTTGCCACAGGGACAAACATCAATGGAGCACTGTGCTGGCCCAAACTGCCACGATCACTGCTGCCTGGCTGCGGAAGGTTTGCAGGGTAAGCTCCACTGGGCCTGCCACTGCTTCCAGCTGCAGTCAAGGCAACACTCGAGGTCGGTGTTGTGACACGTCTCCAGTAGCCTTCTTGGCTAAGGCTTCTAGTAGAAGGCCCAGGTCCTGCAGTGCCTTGCAAGAAATACTGCTGCTGCTGCTGTTGCTGATGCTGCTGGGCTGGTTGCAGGACCTTGTCGAACAGGCGCCTGGCCGCCTCGCTGGAAGATGTGCTACCACTGGCAGCTGCTGTACCTGAGCCTAGCTCCCCACTGGCACGCACTCCAGCACCTCCACTGCTGGCTATGTGGCTGGTTGTGCTCGACTGTCCACTAGCGCTACTGCTGGCAGCGGCGGCAGCTGACTGACGCTGCTGGCGCTGCACAATCTCCGGCATAATATTGACCACAACGCTGTCAGTCGCCCCCGCTGGTCTCGCTCCACTGGCTGTGCTGCTGGTTTGCTGCTGAGTGCTGCCGCTGGGATGGGTAGTGGTACTGCTGGTAAGCGGGTGCAAACCAGGGGACTTGCGAGCAGATGCCCTTGCATCTTTGGACCCCTATCAAACACATCAGCAGCACACCCCATAAACCATCCTTAAGACGCTGCACTGGAAGGCCCTCACAATATTGGGGTGGTTGAGCTGCATCATCACTTCTGCTTCTTTCAGCACCTTTGGCAGCTCACTGATTGAGCACATGATGATCTTCACCGCAACATCTGTGCCATGCCAGCGGCCTCTGTACACCCGACCAAAGCTGCCAGAGCCAAGCAGCACACCTGCACAAGCAAGCAGTGTAGGTAGCTGATGTCGATGTCAAAAGGCTGCTTGCATCAGTCATCTACAATCACTGTGGAATGTGCAGCAGCTCTGTGTCTACAGCAAGTTGACCAATCTGTTTACTTGCCCACCTAGGCGCACTGTTTCACGAGCTGAGGACTTGTGTGTTGTGACCACTTCTCCTGTTCCTGACGGCAGCAGTGTGGTGGTGGATGTGTCTGGTTCCCCGTCTCTGCATTACACAAATACCAGAGTCTTTTTGAGGCAGGCCCGCCTTGCTCAACGATGCAACCGCTGGGTCCACTCATCAGCCACCGCACATCAGGGAGTGCATATATTAGCAAGCGCACGAGGGTGACACTAGCCTGCCTCAGCACTTTGCAGGAAGCTGAGTAGACTCGTATTCTTGACACATTTTGCCACTTAGATCAAACATACATACCTGCTTCCTCCACCCTCAGATGACTTGTCGTCAGATGGTGCTAGATAGCGTACAAACTTCTTGCGGTAGTATACACATAGCGCAATGAAAGCCAAGACAACAGCACCTGCAAGGAGGGGCCATCATCCAGATCAACACTGCAGCTCTGCATCCCAACACGCTGCAATGCTATGTCAGGTCCCAAAGCATATGAAGTGATTGTCTCAGCATGGTGCAGCAAGCTCCTCGACAGACAGCAGCAACTCACCTCCCACCACCACACCAGCTATGGCTGCACCAGACAAGGGCCTTGTTGTTTCGGTCCTATTCAGCAACTGGTCAACAAGCTGTGCTGTGCAGGTGTCCAGTCCGCTCTGCTGTATACACTCTTGGGTGACATAGTGTTCACAAACACGGGTAGTGTTGGTCATGTGCAGCAGGTAGGCACCACTGTAGCCAGCCTCAGGGTCAGCTGTGGACACTTCAAATGTGAAGTTGTCAAACTGCAAGCTGTCCCTATAGCATGGTTTCTGCGGCGTGGGTGGGGTCACGCATGTTTCATTCCTGACAGACACCTTGTTTGGGGGCCAGGACGGGAATTCCGTAGTGTAACTCCTGGCTGACGCCAGGGCATCATCCACCGGATTGCACACAAGCTTCACCCTGATGACATTGCGCATGATGATTGTGGAGTTGTCCTCGCCCTGCAAAATATCACACGCACAACAGAGCAGTGAGTAACCAGAGATGTGGGTCTGAGACCTCTGAGTACAGCATCTACTGCACACACCAGTAAACATACGACTTGCTCTGTTTGCAGCAGAAGCCAAAGTACAGGTTTGCAGGTAGCTGGTGTGTGATAGGGACGGTCTGCTGTAGTCTTGCGGTGAACCTGCATCTGGCAGCTCAGTACATTGACATTGTGACAGGCTTCTGCTGAGTAGCCCTTGCTGTTGACGTCAGTTTGTCCTGGTGCAAAATGCTCACCACTGCAGCAAGTCAAGAAGAGTCAGCCACACAGCAGCAGGGCGCGAAAGCTGGTGTTAGCAAATGCAGGAGTCAGGGTCTCATCAGAGCATTCCTGCAGATTGGCTGGACAGCATGGGAGAATGCTGACACATGTGTCTACCGAAGCCTGTCTGACCATCTGCTTGCGCTATCCTCTGCCTTGATTGCAAGTTTGATGCATCAATCTCAAACCTAGGACATGTCACCGAGTACAGTGGCATTCTGGCAGGGCTGCATTGACCAATTCTCAATACGCTGTGGAGGAACTTACTGAAGAAGTCCAATCCGAAGCCACCCAGCTTCTTCACATTGAGCATCGCTACGTTCTCAAAGGTAAGGGAGACATTGGAGGCAATCAGTACTTTATTGTCCAGAAAATCAAAGTCCAACTGGCCCACTGGCTGTAGCGTTGAGCGCACAGTGAGATCCCGCCTCAGTACATAAGGGTTGTCAGCTGAGTATGCACTCCTGCACACAACCAGAAGGAAGTGCGGATGTTGTTGGGAGAGTGCAAGAATTCTCTGCAACCAGACAGCTCACTTCCATCCAACTACGTGCAACTGACTGATACCAAATAGCTGAAATACAAGAGAAGCGGACCAGTGACCTTCTTCACTGCTGCACAGGTGCAAGCTCATCAGCTGCCTGTTTAACAACACCCTTACCAGGCATCCCTGCTGAGCTGATAATTTTCCAGCGTGACAAGTATTTCTGTTATAGCTGGATCAGTGAATGCGTTGAAGAATGACCCGTTGCTCGAGGATAGTGCTGTTGTAATGGGGAGCGCCACTGGGCACATACCCAACCCAAGAAGAGCCAAGGCCACCCATACTCGACAAACCCGCGCAGAAACGAACCGCATGATTTTGGTAAGTTTCATATCTGCCAATTCCGATGTTTGACCATTTGGCAGGAGCCCTGCTCGAGCTGTCGCTGCGCAGGAGATACACTACTTGTTGATGTCAGCAGTACGTGCAGCGACTGCATGCTAGTCACAATGCCAATTTAGTGATCAACAACTATGTGTATTGCTGCGATAGCAGCCGGGACGGGGCGTTGGCATGCCAATATCTCGACAGAGCAATCTGATGTTGAAGCAGCACTGGCATACTGTTCACTGCAATTGAAAAAGTTTGCAATCTACATGTCAGGGAAGTGTTCATAGTCTGCATCGCAGTTCTCTGTTTCAAGGAGGGTACTGGCAGGCTTCATACCATTGGACTTCCACCTCTTTGGTTGTAGCACAGAGTACGCAGTTCAATGTAGAGTAAAAATGCTTACAGGGCTCGATGGGCAATGACCTGCATAGTGTCGCGGGCAGCAGCATACTATCACCTAGTCGCACAAGCTACCGTGTCTGTAATTAAAGGAGGGTAGTAAGCCCTCGCATCGCCTTGATACATGAATTTAGTGCTGAAAAGCCCCTGTACCAGTGCTGCTGTGCGCTGCAAAGCCTTCCATTGCTTCGCTCAGAGGCCTGCCTCTGGATCACCACATGTTAGGGTAGGTCACAGGACCATCATGCAGGTGGTGTCTGGCACCAGGGAGTTCTCAGGTACGTCGCTCTGACAAGTAAGAGCATCAGCTGGTCACTGTTGCTGTTTGCCTGAAGCTGTATGACTTTGTTCTTGCAGACCATGCTGCATCAGTCAGTCAGATGCAAGCAACCACCAGCCAGTCCGGGACCGCAGCATCTACGTCAGCAACCGCAGGTGCGCCTCTTCACTTTCCAGCATCCCTGGAAAATCACATCACGTGCGCTGCTTGCATGTCATCAGGAGTGTATGTAGGTGACCGCCAGCTGAGGTTGTAATGGCGGTGACAGACTTGCAGCATCGGTGAGCCAGGTCAGCACGCTGATACACAATCGACCTAACTTTACAGGTGTGCAGCAGACAGCCGTACACAGCGGTCCTCCTCGGGTATGTATCCTTGGTGGCGGCTTTGGGGGTCTGTACACCGCAATCAAGCTCGAGTTGCTGATGTGGCCACAAGGCAAAAAGCCCAAGGCAAGCACAGCAGTGACTGCACTATGCAGTCAGTAAATGTTGCAGCACCAACTTGACTACGCTGCTTTTTGTGATCTACATAAATCCACACCCTAGTATGGTTTCAAATGTGATGTGACCTGTCTTGAGCAGAGCATGTATTACACACTGGCAGACTGAAAGGTCAGAGCTGATGTGGGCATAGGCTGCAATTGCTGTTAATCCGCTCACAGTTCATCACCCTGTCCCGCAGATTACTCTCATTGACAAGGGAGAGCGCTTTGTGTTCAAGCCATTACTGTATGAGTTGGTGAATGGCACTGCTCAGTCCTGGGAGGTGGCGCCAACCTATGCACAGCTGCTGGCACCTTACCCAATACAGTTCTATCAGGTAAGTCAAGTGTCATGTGGACAATCGCTTGACTTTGTCGTGTTTTGAGCTGCAGGTCGATCCTCACTCCAACGTATGTGAACAATACATAGTCACCAGTGCAGGATGTGGTAAGAGGAGTATGGTGCTGTTGCTCATTGCCACCTGATGGCGTGATGCCAAGGCATCTTCCCCGTAGGAACGTAGGTGCATCAATCTGTGCTCACTGCTACTGTTCCTGCAGGACAAAGTGCTAGAGGTCGTGCCTGAGCAAACCCTGCAGGATGGTGGCAGTGCCACAGGTGGCACCGTGCGCCTTGCATCTGGCACAGCAGTCGACTATGACTGGCTGGTGGTGTCACTGGGGGCAGCAGCAGACCCCCGGGGCGTACCTGGTGTCAAAGAATGTGCACGACCTTTTGTGACACTTGAAGATGCTGAGTATGTGGCTCACAAGCTGTCAGAGTTTGAATCTCGGGCAGCTGTAGGTGGTCCTGAGGGGACTGTTGTCATCGTTGGTGCTGGGTATGCTGGTGTTGAGCTGGCTGCTGTTGTTGCTGAGAGAGTGAAGGGCAAGGTGCGGGTGATGTTGTTGACACCAAGTTCAGAGATCCTTGACGGAGCTCCACCAGGACAACGGGAGGCTGCAGTGCAGGTAAGCATGTTGTGTGGTATCACTGTCACTCTTGCTATCAGACCTTTGACATATACCAATGGTTGCAGCGCTGTTGTCTTCTGCACGGCAAGGACTTTCTTCTTCCTGCTATCTCTGCAGTCTGGTCTTGAAGCTGCCAGTGCTCGTGGATTGAACAGCAGTGCCCGTGCTACTTTGTTGACGTGCTGACCTTCCAGTCCATGTATTGTGCACTCATTGACCTTTCTGCTGTTGCGCAGGCTCTTCAGCAGCTGGGTGTGTCTATTGTGACACACAGCAAGGTGACAGCAGTACATCAAGCAGCAGCACATACCCCAGTTGATCCCCAGGACTCTGTGACACTCACAGCAGCAGCATCAGGAGCAACACTGACAGCTGACAACCAGCCTATGAACGGCAACACAAGTCACAGTGCTACTAGTCACTCTGGCAGGTCAGATTCATCCTCGTATATTGTCCAGCTAGAAGCCACATCACCATACAGCAGCAACAGCAGCAGTGGACAGATAGATGCAGACCTAGTACTGTGGACTGCTGGCTCAAGGGCAGCTTCACAGCCTCTGCAGCCATTCCCCTGTGACAGCAGGGGTCAACTGGAAACAGACTCCACTTTGAGAGTTGTAAGACACTCCCGCGTGTTTGCACTCGGTGATGTGTCGAGAAGTCAACCAGAGCAGTCCACTGGCAGCGGTAGCAGCTCAGCGTCATTCTATCCTGCTACTGCTCAAGTAGCATTCCAACAGGCAGACTATGCAGCCTGGAACATCTGGTCAGCGATCAATGGCAGACCGCTTCTGCCCTTCAGGTACCAGCATCTGGGTGATATGATGTCACTTGGTGCCATGAATGCAGCTGTTGCTCTGCCTATACAACTTCCAGCAGAGCTCACTGACAGTATTGCTGGCACACCCTTTGGCAACCTGCTGTCACTAGCAGGCCTCAAGCTTGGTGACTCACAGCAGAGGGGCAACGTCACACTGGAGGGTCCTCTGGCTCAGTTGTTGCGCAGGGCAGCGTACCTCTACAGGCAGCCAACAAATGAGCAGCGGTATAATGTAGCTGCTAGCTGGTTGCAACAAGCAGCTGATGCAGCACAGCGGCTGGTGGCAGAGTCGAGAAGCAGGGCTTGAGTTCTGTACTCAAGCAGCCCTTGCTGTTGTAGCAGTTTCAGCTGTTGTGGCAGCTTTGTGTTACCACAGCAGCATCATGGGGATGTCAAGTGTGTGACTGTGTAAACATGCACGAGGCTGACACTCTTGTGTGTTCAACACAGTGCGTGGGCGAATGTTATAACATGTTGCTGCATAAGCAATGTGGTTGTGATTGGCAGAGCTGTCGCATGATACTTGTGCTTGCTGCTAGTGTCTGCACAAGCGTGTTAGTAGCCTTCTTGCATTCAATATACTGAACGGTGCAAGTAAATACTCTACATACAAAATACCCATCAGCCATAGCAATATTGCCATACTGCAAGTGATTACTTGTGCCGATGCCATAGTTATTTTCAAACATGTAAAGCTCAAAACCATGTCGGACACTTGCATATCGTGGCACAGCCTTTCCTCCGTACATTCCCGGCACACAGTTGACAGGTCAAGTATGTTTGCTGCTATTGGCACCGGCACAAGACGCCACCAGAGCCACAGCACCATGATGTGGTGCAGCACTGGGTTCCGATAAAGCTGCATGCAACGTTACATCGTTATGCATTGTTGCCATGCATCCACATCCACAACTCACTCAGACATCTACATCACAGATTCTGTGTTATGATCAGCATGCGCTAGGTCAGCAGAAGTTCTGCATGCGCACTGCGACCTCCAGACCACCCATGACTCTGCATTGCAGCAGAGACATGCCACGACCAATTGTGCGCAATACTATGACCCGCCTTACCCAAGTTCTGCAACTATCAAATGGGCGACATGTGAAGCAAGACAACATTGGGTGTCCACTTTTAGTGATACTATAGTATTATCCCAAACTTTACATGCTCCCTGCCCTCGTCATCTTGAATCAGCAAAACCCTGTCCTTACAAGCTGTTGAAAGACGGCCCTTAGTCAAGCTGCAACAGGCTGCTTAGCTGCTGCCTTGGCTGCTGTGGCACTGTTGCTTTTGCTGCCAGCGTCTACATGTGCCTGCTTGAAGAGCTCATCCAGAACTTCTGACAGGGTTGGATGAGCATGAACGTTGAACTTGATATCCTGCATTCAAGAAAGAAGTGGTTTTGTTCGAATCTATTGGCTGCAACAAATGTACAACTGATCGACTGACTGCTACCAGAGCGCACCAGCAATTGGCTGAACTTATTATTGACTATATCTGCGGCGGTCAGCGCATGCAGCATTTGTCATGATGCGATGCCACTTGCATTACTATCATTAACACTACTTGAGACCTGTGAGTGCTACTCACCTGAACTGTCTGTTTTGTGGCAATGGCATTTGATGCCTCATGGATGAGGTCAGCAGCGTGCAGGCCAATGATGTGCACACCCAGGATCTCTCCGGTATCCTTGCGGTACAACAGCTTGGCCATGCCGTCACCTTCCTTCTCAGCAAGAGCCTGCAACACCCACACAGTACAGCCCAGACTACTTGCACATGCAGCAACCAGATGTATCCAGCCCCACATAGAAAAATATGCCATATCGCGTTTGCATACAGCCCCAGGATGACAGCGAAGGGCCTCGAACAAAGCATGATCTGTTTGACGTTCATCCTAGCTCGCACCTTTGAGTTGGCCTTGAAGCTGGTCTTAGCCACGCCTAGCTTAAAGCCCTGCTCCTTGGCCATCTCTTCTGCCTTGTCCTGGGTGACACCCACGAATGACACCTCTGGGTGGGTGAAGCAAGCCGCAGGGATTGACAGGTGGTTCAACACATTGGGACGACCCAACATGTTCTCAATGGCACTGATACCCTGTGAGCACAGCACAGCACAACATATGTCAGTGTGTTCATGCAGTGGGATACTGCCGTTCAGGGGCGCATGTGCGCCAGTTTGTTTGTGATACAGAAAGACATCGCAACATGTCGGCAGAGATCAGCAGTGCAGTGGCAGTCACCAGGGCAAGCATCCTGAAGAAGTCCCTACCTGTGCGCTGGCTGCATGTGCCAACATATACTTTCCGTTGGCGTCACCGATGCAGTACACGTGTGGCACCACCTTGCCGTCCTTGCCAATGACCTCCATCTTATCAGTCACAGGCACAAAGCCGCGCCTGTCTGTCTCAGCACCGATGTTGTTGAGGTTCAGACCTGCAAGACGCCATCACAGCAGGTGCATGAAACCAAGCTGCATACTACCTGGGTGCTTATGCAGGACCATCAGGACATCCAGCACCTGGTCTGGTCAAGATGCAGCAGCTCCATTTTTAACACAACATTGCACAACAGAGAAATCTGTGGTTGCAGTATGGATACAACAGCTCACCATTTGTGTAAGGTGCGCGTCCTGTTGCCACCAAGCATGCATCAACCTCCAAGGTGTCAACAACCTTCTTGGTCTTGAAGTCGGTCAGCTCAATGGTCACTGGCTTCACACCTGACAGTGGAATCAGACCGTGCAGCACACACTTGGTTAAACCCCCTTTTGCAGACAAGGAGCCTGCCAGTCAAGGCCTTAGGTATGCAATGATGCCCGCACATGATGCACAAAGTGGTGTCTGCACTGCTACCAAGTGTTAGCCCAGTACCCAGCAGTCAACCCCCACCTGGTACTCCAGGTGTGACTTTTGTTGCAATGACACCAGTGTGGTAGTCAATGGGACGACCCTTGATCAGCAGGCGCTCAGCCAGCCGAGCAATCTCAGTATCAAAACCTGGCATGATCTTGTCCATGGCCTGCACACAAAGCAGCACGAGAAGCAGCAGTGTTCAAAGTTGAACACACAGTCCGGGAAGAGGTATCAGAGGTGGGTGCAACACCTCCTGCAACACCTCCTGGAGAGCCACAGCTCATACTGCTCGGGACGTTTGGCTCAACTTGTTGGTTCAAAGAGTTTTTCATGCAAGAGTCCTGCGACTTGTCTTAGAGCCACCTGTCCCACTGCTGCCCAGATACAAACCCTACGTACCTCAATGAAAGTGACCTCACAGCCCAGAGCAGTGTAGACGTCACTGAACTCAAGACCAATGTAACCACTGCCAATGATTGCTATCCAGTTTGGCAGCCACTCCAGCTTGAGGGCGTGATCTGATGTGAACACAGTCTTGCCATCAATGGGGATGCCTGCAGAGACAACATTGATGGCGTTCGGGAGGTCTTGTTGTACATGTACAATCTGCAGCATGTCGCCTCACTTGATCACATACATCGTCACGCATTGCTCGACCAACCCAACTTATATCAAGTGATAAATACAATCAGCCGGCCACCCAAATCCATCACTGCTGGGAGGGCACATCACTGCCAGTAGTGCTGGCCTGGTTTTGTGATATGACGTTTGATTGCTTGCCAGCACAGCTATAAGGGCATTCTACCCATGAGATCGCTGTTGACAAACACCATCTGCTGCAGGAAACTCTGATGAAGTTGCTGCACTCATACTGCTGCCATGTTCTGCTTCTGACCTGGTGGCACAAAAGGCACACTGCCTGTGGCGATGATGACGTCCTTGGCCGTGACCTGACCTCCCACATCCACACGGCCAGGCAGACCGTACTTGATGGTGTGGTTGTCAACAAACTTGGCCTGACCAATAAGGATGTCCTGCAACACCAAACAGACAAGATTGTGGGGCGTTGAACACTATGGTTGGTGAACGACTGGTGAATGTAGACAGCTGGGCCAGGCGCAGGTAGGTAGTCTGTAGTGTGAATTGTAGTTGATGGGTCAACCAGAGCCTGCTACCTACCACTCCAAGTGCTTCCAAGCTCCTCTTCAAGTTGCCCTGGATGTTGTTCGCCAGCTGAGCAGCATGATCTGCAACGCCTTGGCGGTCAAAGCTCACAGACCCAACCTGGCAGTAACAGTTGTAACAGCATCCGCAGCAGTTGCGTGATTATCAGCAGTGCAGCTCATCGGCCCTTGGGATGAAAGCAGGTCTGGGCATGCAACAACACCTGTGCATAGACTGACTGATGAATGAATCAAATCATGCAAGTCCTGTT
Organism: Scenedesmus sp. KT-U; assembly: GCA_029853055.1. Taxonomy (NCBI): domain Eukaryota; kingdom Viridiplantae; phylum Chlorophyta; class Chlorophyceae; order Sphaeropleales; family Scenedesmaceae; genus Scenedesmus; species Scenedesmus sp. KT-U. The sequence goes on from JARWLF010002147.1 coordinate 14,470, forward strand.
GAGATTTGCAGCACTCATGGATTCAGGGTATAATCCCACTGAAGAAAGCTCAGCATGTTGTGCATATTCACCTGAATGCCCATAGACTTCATGTGCATCTCATTCTTCATCTCTCTAATGCGGCCAGATGCAGCCAGCAGAGCTTTGGAGGGCACACAGCCGCGGTTGACGCACGTGCCACCAATGTCATGACCCTCAATGACAGCAACTTTCATGCCCTGCACATGACAAGATGCCAGTATGTGGGCTTGGTGCTTGGACAGCAACAACAATCACAAAGAACCCAGGCGTGAATCCTTGCACATGCAGCAGACTTGTGAATCCTTGCACACGCACCAGATCTGCACACCGACAGTAAGTAAGCACGGCAAGTGCGGTTGCAGCTGTGCCCGGTATAGTATGTCGCAGCTAAGGACAGTTCTGAGGGCCACTGACCTGCTCCACAGCGTGCAGAGCAGCACCATGACCACCAACTCCACATCCAATAATCACAAGGTCATAATCATACTTGCCAGCTGCAGCCTGAGCTACAACTGCGGTCCGCCTGCCCCGATTGACCCTACATACGACTGACCTGCAGTACCAAGCACACAGGCCATGAAATTGGTTGAGCAGGAACAGCGACAGAACTGTCCGTTGGGACAACAACTGCTAAGGGACCGTGGCATACCGTGCTACAACAACATAGTAATACAATAAGTTGCGAAGTACTTGTTATGTAACGGCATGCTTCGCTCCCAAGCATGAAGGGCGGGTGTGGGGGGCACAATCGAAATGCTGTTTCGCTGCTATAAGCGTTACCTGTCTACGTTGATGCAGCGTGCAATCTGCTTTGCTAGCCTATTGTCTGCGATCTGTCCTCCAAAGGCGTAAGCGTTACATGAGAGTGCAGTCCTGCGCACACGCAAGGGAGCTGCAAGCTTCGCCTGCTTCAACACAGAAGCCTGTGCAGGCTTTGTGCTAGCAAAAGAGGCCATGATGGAGTTGGTGGATGATGGCAATGCGCCAATGAGCGTATTCACGGCACCCTATATGGAGCACGACTCGAGCGAGCTTTTGGGGTACAGTCTGATGGCCTGCACGCTCCCGTATGTAGTCATGATTCAACTGTTGTGCACATTGTTGACTTAAACTTCAAATTCTCTCCTTACAACAGCGCAGAAGGCGTCGAAATATTGTTTGCACTCGCCGCGCAGCGCGGTACCCCGCCCAGCTCTGCCAATTCCGAGCGTCTCAACATCGTACAAGCTGACCAGCAACACCACAATCATATGAACGCCCTATCATCAGCATCGTATCCAACGAGCCTAAGCGGGCAGATGCTAGCACACTGCAACCCATGCGACTCCAGTGTGCCAGTACTCAGATGCATTCTCTTCTTCTCAGGACAGACAGCAACAAACATGCACGGCCATCAAAGGCAACACGGTCACACTTATTCATGTCTCAACAGTCAAAGAAGACAAGATCTCACCCTATTGCAAGTTTCTTTGTCTGTTCACAGCACACTGTTTTCACTGTGATTGCAGCGACTGCTGCAACAACTGTACCATGCTGTCCACTACCCTGAAGCCGTTATTCTCCGGCAAAGGCTTATTCCCTGGCCGGCTCACTAGAACTGCTTGCCACCCGGCCGCCTGGGCTGCTTGTGCTTCTGCCAGCACGTCTGTTGCAAACAACACCTGCAGCAGTACACAGCACAAGGTGCCATCAGCTCTTGACTCATGAGGATCTGTGCTCAGATGTCCCACACAGCTGTCAAATGTGTATATGCTTGGAACAAGCGAGTG
>JARWLF010002149.1:0-11008 GCA_029853055.1 Scenedesmus sp. KT-U
GAGACTCGCTGCAGCTGTCGCAGTCACAACAGTTCAATAACAGCAGTGCATGTGCACGTCTCCTTTCGTACAAGCATACCTCTGGAAATGCAAGGGGCGAGCATTGTGGAACGCCCCGAAGCGAGAAGCGCCAGGTGGTAGTCAATTCTGCTCATTCTCTGGAACGACAACAACTCAGACTCTGAGCTCTGAGCTGTTGAAGGACAGAACTGTGGCAGAAGTCATGACACAAGCGCTACACCTCTGCTTCAGGCTGCCACAAGACAGATCGTGCTACGAATGCTGATGAATTGATGATGATCAACATGCAACATGATACTCAACATGTACAGACACCTCGCATGTAATAATCAATTGTTTCCTTGCAGCCCTGACACCGGGGCAGATGATAACAATCAGATCTGACAAGCAAAGGCTGGGTATACTGGCCAAGAAATGTTATGTTTGCCAACATCTACATACGGCCCAGTGTGCATTGCCTTGCAAGGACACCATACCCACATACTGCAAATTTAACACACCATGGGTGGCGCATGCGTGTGGGATTTGCACATGCAGGCTTGCAACGAAAGATGACTGCTGATGAAGAGGCTGACAGCAAGCTGCTACCCGGGTTTGTTGTGATACACAATACTGCTCTACTTGCCTAACATGTGCTCCTTGCATACAGCACGCCCAGCGGCAGATAACAGCACAAACAACAGCAACCGAACCTCTGGAACTACTCCTGCATAGCCTCTGCTTGCTGCTTCTCTTCCACTGCAATCTTGAGCTTTTCTGCAGGCTTGACCTTCTCTGAAGTAAGAGATGCAGGAGCCTTGACGAGGTGAATCTCCTGCTCCAGCTGCTGCTTGTCCTGCTCCACTTGCTGCCCCTTGACCCGAGCCATACGCTTTTCGTAGAAGCGTTCTTGTCTGCGAACTCTGATCTCCTCAATTCTCTCCATGGCTTTGATGGTTTTCTTGACCAATTCACGGTCGTACTTCTCTGGTCTATTGCGCTTCCTTTCCATCTCGAAGGTAGCATCTTCTGCCAATTCCTTGCCAGCCAACTTTCTGTAGGCCTTGGTCCATCGAACCTTTCTAGGATTACGCTTCATCTTAAAGTTCTTATGACATTTGGATCGGCAGAACTTGAAGACAGTAGCGTCGTTCCTGACAAAGGTGATGCCGTGGCCTGGGTAGATTGTGCTGGAGCAAAACCAGCACTTCTCCAACCGCATGCTGCTTAATGGCCTTAACTAATATCACTAATCTTGCAGCTTGATGCTAGGTCAGCTAAGAAAGGCAGGCAGCCAGGACGCAGCAGCGTCCTAGCGATATGAACGTGCAGCACCTCAAATCAGCCTGCAAGCATCAAACGAGTTCAAAAAGTATAGCAATCATCCTGGGTGCTATGCACAACACACTAGCAGCACAACAGGCGACTAGGGCCAGCGGACAACTGAACGGCGTCTCGTGAACCCGCAGAAAAGTATATGACAGCGATTCAGCGTGCTATATGGACGCCTTTGTCAAGTATAAAGTCTGCTGGAAGACTCGTGCAGTTGGACTGCAGCAGTCCCAGGCGAGTAACAAAGTGACAAGAAGTTTATGCAGTGCGTACATCCAAGTACCGCTTCCCGACTGTCAGCCATCGCACTAAGAGTCGAAGCATTGCAGCATGCCTCTTGATTGTCCAGTTCTACCTCAGGCCGTTGCAGTATTAAGCAGCAGAATGCTGTGTGTGTCAGCAAAACCATTGGAAGGCTGACAGCAGCATGATAGACGGCACAGGTTCTGTTGTCTTCACAGCAAGGTTGTGCTACAAGTCATCCTCCTCTGCCGTGTGTTGGATGACGAGGGAGCAATATGCTCATGGAACATAAGTTGTTTGCCTCGTAGCAGCACATTAAACTTAAGTAACCGGGCATCCAAACAGAGCAGCCCAGCGGTGCACCAGCATCGAGACGCCTGGATTACCTGTGACTTGAATATCAATGTGCAAGTGCAAAACAGAGCAGATGCATTCTGTACAAGTTACATACTGTACACACGATCGATGTTACACACACATAACTTCATTCCGAATCCTCTATCTCATCAACAGCATCTTCATACGTCCCTTGCTGTTGCACACTCAACTGCCCAGTGTCTGACCCTGCAGCAGCGACAACTGCCGCCACTGCAGCTTGCAGTGCTGCTGTTTGCGGATCCTGCATGGCACTGGACTGCCGCTCCGTGACTTGACCACCCCATATGTAGTACCAGCTGCGGGGCAAGAGGTTATGTATCCAGGCCCTGGTCTGATGTTTACAAAGCACCTGGAGGTATGGCAGAACCTGTGAGGCTTTTTCTTGACGCCCTGAGTGCAGCAGCTGACCTGCAAGCTGCATCACTGCCTGTTGCTGCGCTTGACCTGAAGCAGACCAACCAACCTGCAAGGAGCCAATTAAGCACAGACACCATAAGCTGGGTTTGATGGTACGCCTATGCCATGCAGTCGGCCAAGAGGGGTGTTAGCCTGCCGCCCGTACACCTCACCGCAATCTACAGAACAAGAGACATCTACCGGAAGCATGTATCAATGTGTCAAGAATACAGCATTATGCTTGAATATGACATGCTGCCATGAACAGGTGCTTACCTGCAGTTGCTGCACTGCTTCACCCAGCTTCTGCAGGTTTCCGGTTGCTGCTTTCTCAGGTTGAAAACAGGAGCTGCCTCGTAACGGTAGCCATCTGCTGGGTGCTGGCTTCATGTTGCTGAACAAAACACCTCTGGCTGCTACTGAACTGGATGCTGCTGCCTGCACTGACAGTGCTGTGGTATCTGCTTCATCCCAGAAGCTGGCGCTACCAGCTGTGGTGTTGCGATAACACGCCAGGAAGCCTGCAGTACATGTGCATGAGCAACTCGTTGCATGCAACCGTTTGATCAGTCACCACACAATTGCCAGTAGCAACAGTCCGTGTAAGGCGAGGCTCAATGGTGATGCAGATAGCATGCAGCATAGCCTAAAGATCTACAGCACCATTATTGCAGAGGGCGCATGCTGGCATAATAGCCAGCATTATGCTTGCACAACTGGCGCAATCAGCAACATAAGCCCCGTAACACCATCTTCTGCCTGTCCACAGCTCACCTGCGTCACTCAAGTAACAAGCTGCACTAGCTGTTTCATCCATTGCATTAGTAGCATAGAAGTGGGGATAGTTCTCTGCCAGGAATGCTGTCACTTGCAACGGCTCAAGCCCCGACTCCTGTATGATGGCTTCAGGCTTCAGCTGCAGAGGTGGCCGCCAGAACCTGCTGCTGCTAGGATTGCCTTCTGCCTGCAGGGCTGCTTGAGCATCTTCTTGACTGGCAGCTATACCTGCTTCTTGCTGCTGCTGTTGGGCGGAGGGTACTGCACTTTGAGCCCTATCACTTGCATGAGACCGCTTGTAGTGCAGGATCTTGCCTGCTGCATGAAACACGGAGAGGTGCTGATCTCTGGATAACTGCTCAGCAACTTTCTGCTTTGTTGCTTCGGCTGCTGCGAAGGCTTCTGCATCCTTGGGCATGACTCGTCTAGGACGCTTTGCTGTTGTACCCTGTACCATATCAAGAACACCCACGATTGAGATGAGACCGTGGAGCACCAGGATGTGCTCTGCAAGCTTGTGTGAAAGGTGAGAACAGAATACAAGCGTCACTCAGGCGTCATCTGCACCCTCTGAACTGCCGTTCGCTTGGCATGAACGACCAAATTTTGTGCAATCCTGGATGTGTCAGTACAAGGGAAGCAGCACTGAGAAGTTTCGGCTGCATCCACCAGGACAGGCTGCTTTGCATTGTACTGCATGCATCAGCCACCCAACCCTGCACCACTGGTGCAGGTAAGTCACCACTATGTATCAACAGCAAGGCAGTATGATGTTTACCATACTGAAGCAAGCTATCTGAAATCACCTTGGCTTTGGCACTTGCTTTTGTCTTTCCTTGTGCTGCTGCACCTTGCTGCTGCAGTTGCATCAGCTGTAAGTTCTGTATAGCATTCCGCAAGTCTCCTGCCGCTGCTTCAGCAATGCCAGCAGTTACATCTTGTGACAAGGTGAAGCCTTCCTTTTCCGCTATAGTGTGCAGCACTTTCACAATGTTGTTGACTGTGATGGCGTTGAAGTTGATCTGTTCTGCACCAACCCGCTCCAGCACTGCGTGAATGTCCTGCAGGCAACATGGTTGTAGAGGCTGTCAGCTGCAGCTGGGGGAGCTGCCGCTATCATCATACAAGGCACTGCTGTATGCACCGTTGTATAACCCCGCAACATCAACAAGTGCATTCCAGAAATACAATCCACAGGGGATATATACAGGCGCGCACTGCTGATATGCGCCCAGCCCAGCCCAATCCACCACGCATATCAGACTTGCGACAGCGACCCAACAGCCAATGCTCTGCCCAGTGATACCCTGGGAAACACAGGGCATGCAACATGCATCGTTAGCACAAAAATCAAAAAAGGACAGCATGTTGTATGCTGCTGTCAGCATGGTACGCATGTTATGTGCAGAGAGAGCTCACCTTGTGAAGCCCCTTGCTGATCGGTCCCCCTGATCCTCTTTCACCATAGCCGCCACCAGCTCTGCTGCTGCTGTTGCTGCTGCTGCCTTCCTCAGTGGTGGACACCACCACAACTGGACACCTCGCAGTAGTTGCCAAGTCCTGCAGAGCTGTGACCAACCTGGCTCTTCTACTGGCTTCACCAACATACGGCAGGTCCTCAACCAACAACAGTTTGCTGCCTGCTTGTCGCCGTACCTGCTGCTGCTGTGGCTGGCTGTGCTGCTGTTGAGATGAAGCCTGATGCTGCTGTGATGGTTGCTGCACTGAAGGTTTGCTGAGGCATGCCAATGGCAGAGCTGCAAACTTGCACCTTGTGACGAACATGTCAAACTCATCGAGTTTGCTCGTGTAATGAACACCTGCACCAGCCTACACACAACACGTCATCACACGTGCAGCAAGTAGATGAGGGCCTCATGTGCAAAGCATCACACAGGATAGAGTGGCTGATTGCATCTATGCTGCATGACATCAGTCGCCACATCGCTGGCCACAGCTGCCAAGACTACAGGCAATGCTGCAGGAACTGGGATGTATCCAGATGACCTTTGACACACTGCGTAACGTAATCACAGCAGCCACATGATTCGCCAACAGACAACTTGATGTGCCTCAGGACTGTTGACGCAGGCAACCCTCACCTGATACTGATAATCAGCCCACAGTGTGGGTACGGGTGCATTCCACTCCAACACCTCAAAGCCCATTGCAGCCGCCAACACACGCAAGGTGACTGACTTGCCACAACCAGAAGGGCCTGCAAGCATCACCGCATGGCAAGTCCGTACGTGCAACACCTATCAGGACCCCTGCTGCTGCTGCTTCAAGGTGCAACAGGCTGTGCAGCACTACTAGTAACAGATAGTCATCTGCCAGCAGACATGTTTCCAAGCAGCTTACCTGTGATCAGCAGCGCCTTTGACGGCCGAGCTGCCTTGTTTTCTAGGTAGCTCTGCAGCCAGCCCTGCACCTCAGACACCTTGCGCTTGTGCACTATGAGGTCATCAGGGGTCTGTGGCTCATACCGGTCAATCCATTGGACATCTTCAGCAGCAGGTGGCAGCTGAGGACCGACTGACCTGGCAGGCTGACTGGAGGGTTGACTGGGTGGGGCTTCTGCAGGACAAAGATTCACCAACAACAGATGCAGTCAGTCGACGAGGGGCATAGATGTTAACTAAGCTGCAGGCCTGGTGTTCAAGCAACAATAGGCAGCCCTAACATTGGCATGTGACCATCATACAGTTAAGCAGCAGCAGCTGTGCATGTGCACATGATTACTCTGGTAGTGAGCCACTGCGTTCTGTCATAAAGTGGCAACATAGTGACCAGCAGAAATGGACATGCACCACTGTAGTTCACAAGGCTGTTTCTTGACACAGCAGGAAACACGACAGAAACACATACCTTGTGACAGTTGTGTTGCCCCAGGACCAGCAGAAGCAGTACTTGGCTGAGACATGCTGAAGCACAAGCTGCCAAAGCCTTTGGACTGCAGACATAGACAGAAGGCATGGTGCAGAAGATGACTTGGAATCCAAGCTTGCTAGCTCGAGACAAATTGCAAAGATGGCAGGACGTGCTAGATGTGACGGTGCTTAATCACTAAAGCAGATGGTCTGGTTGATGCTGAATGCTGTATGCGCACGCATATTGAGACACAGCTCAGCTGCGCCTTCCTGCAAGCATACCCCACAACTGCAAGGAGGTCTTATTACCTTCAGTGTTGTCTGCTTCTTGCCAGCAGCGCTCTTGTTGATGTCTGCAGTCTTCTTGGCTGCAGTGCTCCTGCTACGTTTAGCTGCCGGAGGCTGCATGCTGCTGTCACCTCGAGCGTGCTTACCCTTGCTGGGCTTTGTGACCTGCTTCTGCTGCTGCAATGCTGGAGCCGAGCTGCCATGGCATTGTGCTGTAAGCTTCCCATTCGACTGTTGACTTGCTGTTTGACTGCTGTTGCGTTGTTGCGAGTCTGGTAGGGTGAAAGCGCTGTCCTCATCTCCGCCATCACCCTTGATTTCCTCAAATTCATATTCCTCAAATTCATATTCGCCTTCGTACTCTGCTGTATGAGCCATCTCAGCAAGCCGCTCAGATGCTGCTGCTGCAGCTTTCCTGCGCTTGGCACCAGCAGCATCGCCTCTACAAGGCAGATCATCTGTGGCTTGCTGCTGTAATTGACGATCTGCTGGTATCTGAGCCGCCTCGTCATCGCTGTCCACAAGATTGATGACATGCTGAGTTGCAACCTTCGATGAGGCTGTCCGCTGTCGCTCAAAGTGCTTCATGCTCCAGCTGATCTGCGCTGCTGCTGCTTTGCAACTTTTGGATCAGCTATGCCAGCATACTATCTACACACCTAGCTGTTCACGGCAATCGAGAGTATGCTCAAGGATACTCCCATTATGTGAGGCTGTTGTCTGCTCTTGTTGGTGCTGATGTGCTGGACTGCTAACCATCGATGACAGTGCTGTCAGACTGGCACAGCAGATGCCTTCTGATTGCCAGAGACACTGGCCTGCTGGGACGTTTGTGAGCCACACCTATATGATACGATGGCAGATTGAGTGGTGGCATGCAGTTACAACCGCCGTGACCCTGCTCCATTTGCCCATCTGACAAGGAGGATTGCTATCATGGTTGCAGAAGCTGAGGTGCACCAGCAATAGATCTTATAACGACAGTCCTGTCTTTTGAATCACCTGCTACAACGGGTACGAGTCTCCTTACCCTCAGTACGATGTGCCTCCTGGCCCTGCTTCACTAGTATCACAGTTGGCAGAGTCTTGATGCTAAAGCTATCAGCAAGTTCCACAGCGTCCTCCACGTCCACCTTTGCAAACAGCACCTATCACAAGCGATGGCATACATAATTCGCAGATTGTGTCCTCGGATGTGAAACACAGGGGACTGGAAGTAGGTTACAGTTATTTCAACTCTCAGCATAAGGCGAGGCACGCTGCATGTCGCAGCTCTCGGCAAGCAATGACATCAGTAGCGCTAAGAAAGCGTCTGTCTTATAACCACCAAGTACCTGTGGATACAGGGCCTCCAAGGCAGCTACCTTGGGCTCAAACAGTTTACAGGGCGCGCACCTGGTGCAGTGGGCAGCGTTAGGAGCTTTGCTGAACTTGCATGCCGACAAACTATACGCTTCTATTATTCCTACCAAGAGGCCGTGAAGTACAATACAAGCAGCTCGCCACTGAGCTCGAGATATTCAAATGGTGTGTACAGGATTCTCATCAGCAGATGTGAAGGAAGCGAAGGAGCCAACTTTCACCATAATCAATATTCACCATCATATGGTGTCTTGCAGTTTACAGCCATCAGCCCGTGCAGCGTACATTCCCATCTACAAACAGGATTCCAGCGGTTGCACAACTCCTGCCGCATCAGCTGCCAAACTGTCAGCATCATGACCCCAGGCCGTGCTGCAATACTGTGCGTGACTCTCATTGACCAGAACATGATTGTTCTGCCCTGCCACACTTAAGGGTTTTAAAAGTTGCTGGTGGCCAACATGTTACATTCACAACTTTTGGTAGCAGCCACTAGCAGTGACAGCAGCAATCGTGCCAATCACTCGCTGGGCGATGGAAACGCTGCTTTGGTTCTATTTGACTGTCACGTGTACAGTGTGGATACACTTGCCATCTTATCAGTATTGACAGTGCTTGCCAGTGCATGGATTGAGGTTTGCATGAAGCATACATGGCTGTTCTGTGTGTTAAAGAGCGTTGTCAGCCACCCTCATCTCGTTTGGTTACCATTCCTATCATCCAATACTGTTCAACGTACCAACTTTCACCACTCGATGCACATAGCCTCAACAAAGCACAACAACATAGCTTTTCTGCACCATGCACTGTGCATGCACACAGCCACAACTCTTCTCAAACACCAAATTCCCCACCTTCAGAGCCAATAAATACCATTTATTCATTTGCATCAGACACAAACATGCATACAGCGTTGCTTGCACTGCACATACCATCCACCTGTTAGCAAGTATAGCACATACTCCCAAACAACAACCGCAATGATGCTCTGCCCCTGTGAACCCTCCCTTGTGGTTGATGCAGGTTTGCCATTGCTTCAGTCAATGGGGTGCTCTGTACTACACTGCTTAGTAGGCATTCACGCCAGCGGGTGAGCGGGTGGTGGGCAGCTCAACAGGCCTCTGCTTGCCCTGCAGCACCACATCAGAAGAGGTTGAGAACACAGTGGACACTCAGAACAAGTCCCCAAGAGAAAAGGTAGTTAACATCATAAATCAAGTTCCTATCAAGACTTGTGCTGCAGGGCTATTGGTTGCAAGGTATAAGCAGTACTACTGTTGTCCATGATGTGTCCAGTCCAATGAAACACCACAGACTACGCTTCCACCAGCTGTGATTTCCTCTGAACAAATGATGTGCTGCACTCACCTTGTCATAACCGCGCTCAAAGTCGTTGGCAGCCCGGCGTGCCTCTGCAGATGCAGAGTCCACAGCTTGGCTGGCCTTGTCTGCACCAACACGGGCGGTCTCACGGCCTGTCTCCACGGCACGGGCGCCAGTGTCATAGGCAGCACCAGCAGCGCGGGCACCAGTGTCATAGGCAGCACCAGCAGCGCGGGCGCCAGTGTCATAGGCAGCACCAGCAGCGCGGGCGCCAGTGTCATAGGCAGCACCAGCCACAGCACCAGCTGTCTCAGCAGTTCTGCAGGCCAGCAAGTTGACAGCAGGTTGATGCGTCACACATTGCTAGGAAATAGTACTCACCTTCATTTTCGAAAATGCAGCATGATTTCTACCTTGTCACTTCAAACATCTGTGTTTCAAGACAGCTTGAGATATGCCACACTTAGTACAACCACATCGCTTACAACATGAGTACTTTCACACCCAAGTTGTTTCACACCAGATGGTCTCACCTGTTTGCCACATCAGCAGCAGTCTCGTAGGTCTTGCTGGCGACTGTGGTAGCAGTGTCATATGTTTTGCCAGCAACAGTAGCAGCGGTGCCGTAAGCTGTACCAGCAACAGTGGCGGCCGTGTCATATGCCTTGCTTGCAGTGCCAGCAGCAACGCCATAGGCGGTACCAGCAACAGAAGTAGCTGTGCCATATGCCTTGCTTGAGAGGTCATATGCCAGGTTGGCAGCCTCAGCAGCAGTGGCTCGTGCACGGCCCAGTGAGAAGCCAAGAGCCTCCAGAGCGTTGCCGTACAGGTATGAAACACCATCCCACAGGTTGTGCACGGAGTCCACGCCGTAGTCAATCACACCGTTAGCAGTGTCTGAGACGACATCCTTGGCCTTGTCCAGAATGGGAATGTTGCTGTCGGGGTGGCGCTGCTGGAAGGTGCTGCTCCTGCGGTTCTTGTAGAAGTTGTCACCGACAAACTCTGCAGACAGGAGATGATGTCAGGTCCACATAGTCAGCAGCAGGGAGCTTGATACAGCAATGACGTCATTGCCACCAATCATCCCTGGACGCGGGATTCACCCTGCACTGTTCACCCTCATCACCTGCATCACGTAATTTGAGAAATATATCCTGGTCGATACCTCTACTGCTCACCTGGCACATAAGACCAGATTGGCTCCAGCAGGTGTGGCACTGTGCCAAACACCATGCCGTTGTAGGCACGCACAAAGTTTGGCAGAGCAGGCAAGTTGTGCCACTTCACAGTGACAAGCTCAACCTGCACACAACAGCCAAAGCAACATTATTGACTGTACATAGAACTGGTGATGAACCACAGCTACAGTGCAACCTGCATGTCATGCAGCTACCGCCACTATCTCTGTCATCAGTGACATCAAGCAGCAGTGGAACCATAACCCTTAGTGATGAAGCAACAAAAATGGGAAGCTGTGCTTTGCCTCACCACTCCAGCGTCCAGAGGTCCGTTGACACCGATGTAGAGTGTGCTTCTGATGGGGATGGACTCTGGCAGCAGCAGTGTGGCTGGCAGCAGGAAGGTGCGCTTGGGCTTCACCAGCAGGGTGCCGGACACCTCCAGCACATTGTGGTTCATGCCAACAGGGCGGACCTACAGCAGATACAACAGAAAAGCTTGATAAAAGATGGTCATACCCTGATCATAAAGTACCACAGTGCTGCCAAACACAAGTAACTACAGATCGATGTGGCTTGCAACAGAATTTCTAGAAATGTTCTCAACCTCCAGGAAGCGGAAGCAGCACCAGCATGATCGTCAGCAGCAGCAGTCTCTTACCTCGACCAGGGACGGGACAAACTTCTGGTGAGCGATGAACTTAAAGAGGTAGCTGCTCACGCGCACAGACCCCTTGCGAGACAGCAGGAACTGGGGTGCATCCCAGACAACATTCTTGGCCATCACGGGCATGGAGGCGCAGTGCTCGCCCATGTAGCGGGCCTCAAACAGCCTGAAACACAACAGGACGCACAATG
>JARWLF010002152.1:0-15133 GCA_029853055.1 Scenedesmus sp. KT-U
CCGGCACAGACCGCCCTGCCCATGATGCACACTGTGATGCTTTGAGCAGATCTGAGCCTGTAAGATGCCGTAATTGCCACCGGTGGACAAACAGTTCAATAGTACAGTTCCGACAAAAACTGATGTGCATGTGAATGCACTTGATTCAAACAGATATGCCATGTACAGCCCAACACCAAAGTAAGCAAGGTCTGCCATACTGAATGCCACTGGTCAGGCCAGAGCTTCCTAGCTCTCAACATCACCAGGAGTCATCATGGTCCCTGTGGTGTAGCGGATGTACCAGTTTCAGGGACCACTACTTGTGCCTGCTGGGGTAGCAGTTGTTGTAGCTCTAGCACTGCTGCCATTTGCCTCTGCTGCACCGGCAGCCACCACAGCAGCATCAGCATCAGCAAACAGGCTGCTACTTGTGCCGGCACTCCTCAACGAGTCGCTGCTCAGAGCATCCATAGACTCATCCCTCGTGATCAAAGGACACTCCTTACATGGAACGTCCCCAATAGTCGGGCTGGGAGTCAGAGACCTCAAAGCCTCAGCTCTCAAGCCGTACATATGCTTGCCGTCCAGCACAAACATCTCATGTCGCTTCTTCCTCCTGCTTTCACTATCATCAGCTGCAGCGGCCTGACCTTTCTTGCTGCCGTTGCTCACGCTCGTGTCCGGTTGGGTCCTTGGTTGAAGTGCTGCTGCTGTTCTGACTATGAGCGCCTCGTTGACGCCCCGCCGCAACAGCGAGATTGCATTCTCTGACGTCCCTAAGTCAGCCAGCAGTGTTGCTCCAAGGTTGAGTCCCGCCTCGCTGTCGATGATGCAGGTCTTGTCTGCACCAGCTTGACGCAACTCAGCGGCGTGCCTGTGCAGTCAGTGGCACAACATGTCTCTCAATACCTGAGACTGGAAGCTTACAACTGATGTATCAATACATGTTGTTGCTACATGCGTCTACCTGGTCAACCTAAGGAGAGACTCTACAGCAGCTGGCATATGTGATATGCAGCACCCTGTCACTCCTGCCACTCACTTGAAGTTGAATGCACACGCATAAATGGGGACGTTCTGGTAGCTGCTGCGTAGACTCGCCACCGCCCTGACAGCAGTGCTCTCATGAGAGTGACAGATCACAACAGCCAGGGGCTTCTTGACTCCTGCAAACACAAGTCAACAACACAGCAACTAGGTCATACACTGGCTTAACCTCTTGAGTTACTCCCACCCAAAAAGCAAGCCATAAGCACCCACTTGCTCAGCTGTGTGGTGTGGATACAAGTGTCACAGCCCAGCACTCGTAACTCTTTCCGCACCTGCTGCCTTGAGCACATCACCCCTTGAACCGTTCCCATAAGCCACATGGAACCCGGCCTTGCGGCTAGCCGTCACCCGCGAGTGATCCAGGTCAAACCCAATGTACGGCCGTGGCTTATTGTCTGTCTGAGCCAGGGGGCTTGACAACATGTTGGCTACCATCTGACCGGTGGGGCCGAATCCAAGGATCACCACAGGGTCCTCAACCTGAAGATTTGCACAAGGACACAAGCAAGTAAGGAGCCAGATTGCTGACCATCCAATTATCTGAGGGAAGTGCTGATGAGACCAGCATGCTCATGTCACTCATGCGTTGTTTAAGGTGCGCAGCTGATGCAAGTAGACATCGGTAGACATCAGTATGCTGTATGATGCCTTGTGTTCAGCACCCCCCCCCCCCACCTCCATGACAGGCAGAGGTGCCTGATCATCATCGCTTGTGGCTGCATCATCAGCAGACTCAACCATCTGAGCTAGGCGACTACCAACTTCAGCCAGGGCAGGTGTCAGGGCCATGGAGAACACAACTGGGAGGGCGGGGGAGCAGGAGTGAGAGGCGACAACGAACACAGATAAATATGTCAACCACGGTCACCTTCCTAGATGGTAAAGCTGCTACCTCCTGTGCAAATTTTGCCTCTGTCTATTTCAAATTCGTATTCTAGATTAGCTCCTTTTGAATGCAATCAATCCTACATTTTTGTTCAAATCATAAATTTGATTCGACAGCTCAAGATAGCAGCTGCATACACGGCAGAGCTTAGGGTGGAAAAGTGCAAGACGGTACTTTTGCCTGCAGTGTCCCACCCTATACCTGTTATGATCAAGATCTGGTTGAGTTCCTCAGGCAGCAGCTTCAGCTGGCAGGCCAGACTGAGCAGCACAAAGGCGAACTCTCCTCCCTGACTCAACAGGAAACCAGTACGAATGCTCTCAGACCTGCAACCAGGTCGTGAAGCAGGACAGGGTGCAGCAGGTAATGCGAGTGCAGCTCACATCTCTGCTACTGAGAAGCCATCCCCAGCAAAGCACGTCGTCAAGCACACTACTTCAGCAAGAAATGCCCTTGCACATACTATGGTAGTTTGGCTGGTTTGCATCACCATGCACAGGGCAACACACTGCCACACTCACTTGCTGAGTCCAAAGAGAGGCCCGAGAGCAATGTTGACAGCTGCCTTCAAACTAACCAGCCCAGCCAACATCCATAGAATGACGTCATAATTGTCTTTCAACACTTCCATGTTGATGCTGCCACCAACAGACATGAAGAACAAACCAATCAGAAGACCACGGAATGGCCTGATGTCAGCCTCAACCTGCAGAAACAGACCAGCAATATGTGATTGTAGCTGTCCTAAGAGCCTGACTCCAGAAATATCCAACTGCGGTAGATGCACTAAGCCCAAGGCTGTTCTGATTACTATGACTTGCCACTATCATAGATGCTGCAGCTGACAGCATTTGCTGGCAGATTCAAGAGCGGCACAAAAAATGAAGTGTGCTTCCTTACCACAGTGTAGGAATGCCCTTACCCTTTCGCAAGGTACGAACATGCCACATTCTGAAGAGAAGCACCCAACTTTAGTGATCGCACACCCTGATCAGCAGTACCAAGTAACACAGGTTTCACCCACTGACTTTGACAGCGCAGTGCCCACGCACCTGAGTCCTAAAGCTTGTTTCTGCCAGCAGTACCCCAGCAATGAAAGCTCCCAAGGTGTCACTCAGGCCCAGCTGCTTGGTCAGCAGACTACTGCCTCCCACAGTCAACAGACACAGAGCCACAAAGGCATCATTGCTGCGGGATTCAGCAACATGCTGCAGGACATCACAGCAACAAACATTCAACTCTGTCAGTCATCTGTTTGGCACAGCAGCCAACTGAAATGTCAGCAAGCAAGGCACAATGCTGTTGCCATGTGGATCCATTCAGCAGCAGGCATCTGGTGTCAAGAAGGGTGCATATCCTGAAACAGCACCGTTCTGTTGTACAGCCAATCTATAATCAGAGAAGCAAACCCCTACCCACCTCAAATATCCTCCTAAGCACCACTCTTCCTCCCACCAGCAGTGCTGCTAGACCAGCCAACGACGTCAAAGCAGTGGGACCAAGCATCTGGACACAGCGAAAGGGTCACATGATGAAAATGTGGATCAGGCTACACATATGAACGGCTGTTGTCGACTCAATATGTGCATACTGCCGCATGTCAACAGCAGCAACACAAGCCACACAAGTGCTACTGAGTGTGAGACAGTATACGGGCTTCCTACCTGCAGCAGAGTGTCTGCGCTGGCCCCCTCCATGCCGCCATGGCTCTCAATCAGGGGCAGTAGCACCAGGAATGGCACTACTGCAATGTCCTGGAACAGCAGTATACCCAATGTGGCGCTGCCTACACGAGTAGGAGACTCCCCGCGCTCACTGAGCAGCTGCAGGACAAAGGCGCTGCTGGACATTGACAGCGCAGCGGCAATCACCACAGCCTGCAGACACACAACACAGCAGCACGAGAGAGGGTTGGGTTAACCAGTGCACACCGTCTGACCTGCAATAGCACTGGACAGTAAGCAACTATACATATCCAGCACATGGTGGTTGCATACAAGGACCTGCGTTTCCAAGGCTCGACTCACTGACCTCGTCGACTGTTCTGATGCTGACAAGGCTTGCAGGTGCCTGACACAGTTTCTCCAGCAGTATGGTGCCCAAACCCGACCCAGCAGGCAGGGCAATGGCCGTGAACAGCAGGGTGGTTAAGATGACCTGGAGACTGCCCATACCAAACGCATACTTGGCAAGAGCCTGACAACAGCAACATTTTTCAGCAGAGCCATTGCTTTGGTCAAGGGATAGTGTTGAAGTGGTGCAAACAGGGGCACTCTGAAAGCCGATGCGTCGTACATGATAGGCTGCAGCCACTGGTTTATTGTTTTCATTCAGTTAACTTCTTTCATTCCACTGACAGCTGTTACAAAGATGAAGGTATTAGTGGTTTGCAGCGCACAAAGCACAGTGCACATCTGCCCTTGCACTGATGTTGCTACTGCTGGTGCTGGAGCGTGTGCAAGCTGCTGCAGCGCTGTCCCACCTTGAGCCTGTCCAAGCTGAGTTCCAGTCCCTGCTCATAGAGCAAGAACAGCACTCCCAACTCGCTGAGGATCTCCATGTCTTTGAGGTCTTTCAGCATACTGCAAAAGAGATGCAGCAGGATACATCCATCAGCAGCTTGTAGTCAGCACATAGGGTCAGACTCAAAGTGACTTCCATGCAGGTTGGGTTGGTGAAAGCAACAGGACGATGTACTCAAAAACTGAGTGCTGGCAATGAGCGTAACCACAGTGGATGCCGGCCACTGCCTTAAGAACCCCTGATTATGGGTGATATCAAAGTCCTGAGCATGCACCGAGTGACGCAGCAGTCTGCAAATGATACTCCTGCATGCCCTGCTGCTGCGGATGCCGCTTAGAGGTCTATTCAGCCCGGGTGCTCGGTGCCTCAATGCTGATATGCTGTTTTGAGACTCTTGTACTGCCCTTTAAGGACTGTGCAGCAACTGCACTGTCAGCAACTCCTCTGTACTATGGACCAATGCTGCTGGTCCCATTGTGTATAAGCACGATGTGTCGCGTATATACCGGGCTGCTAGGTGTGCCCTGTATGCTATACTCACCCAGCCTGCTGCAGGACGACTCCAGCAAACAAGTAGCCCAGCACAGGAGACACCTTGAAGTACTTGCATGTTGGCACCACCAACACAGTGGTAGTCAAGAAAGTGAGGAAGTCGTAACCAAGAGGGATGATCCCCGCTGCTCTGGTGGCTACGTGCCTCTTAGGGGCTGTTGTCTGCCTGCTGCTGTGATGCAGTGCTGATCGACCTGGAAGGAGAGCTGCTTGAGATGATGCTCGATGCTGCACATGACCCACTAATTGCTGACTACCACCAAAGGCTGTCGTAACTCTGCATGCAGTCCCTGTGCTACGTACGCCAGTAGTTCTGTGGTGCTGAGGAGCGAGGAAACACCTGCTGCTGCCTTTGGCGCACTGACTTGTCTTGTGGCGCTCATGCGAGCAGACTGCACCGTGCGCCCTACTTTTCAGCATAATAGAAACTACAACCTGACCCTTGCTAGTTGGAGACAATGAAATGCAACCGCGCGAACATGGTCACCCAGCAGCGCTGAGGTCTGAGAGGCACTCCCGAGCTCTTGTCTACCTCTCCTTGTCACAGCACCAGACAAAAACAAATCTAATATAATGAGCTCTTCGATGGCGCCTCGGCGCAAGACTGCAGCAACGACCTAACAATCAACACACACGCGAACGCTGTCATTGGGTCACATGGCAGGCATGCTAACTCACATGAGAGGATCAGCTGGCTTGAGCAACGCCCCACAATAGTAGGTCCCGAGGGGCAACTCTCCATGTAACAGCCTAATCAGCTCAACGCACGCCAGCACCACACAGTCCTCAGAGGTCAAGAGGAAAGCAGGACAGCCTACGCTCCGTCAAGTTTACAATTTGATCTTATTATGATCAAACATATCAGTGTATGATGAGTCCAAAGTGCAGGCAGTTCATTGTATCAGTGCAGGTTGATATTGCTTGCCGAGTGGCAGCTTTGGGCCACCGATGGTGCAGCTCTACTACATTGCTTCTGAGTGACACCGAAGCGATCTCTGCTTATAAAAAAATATCTGAAGCAGAATGAGTTTATTCTCCTTCATTAAACTGTCATACTGCCATTTGTGAGGTGAATTCTTTGCTGTTGTATAAGAAACATGGAGACACTGCTGTTGTCAGCAGTTGTCCCTGCACCACAGTGTCCCTTCAGGCACTCATGGCCAATCCTTGAGTATCAGACACATGTCCCCCCACAGATAAAGCCGCAGTCGATCCGATGTCCTGCTTTGCTGCATCATCTTGCTGTATGAGTCAGATTTACCTCTTACACATACGAACCATGCCATTGCGCATGCTGCTGTAGCTGGCAGCACACAACTGAATTCCCTGTCAAAAACTGATTCTCAGACTGGGTGTTCGCCCCAAACCTGCACACACAGTTGCTGGCAACAATGGACTCGTTCAAGCACCATGACAGCATTGTTATCAACGTAGCCACGTCGTTTCACTGCTTCAATCACCGGGTGACCTTCAAGGGTTTCTTCCACCCTTACTTGAGATTGCAACAAGCCGGTCATGAATCATCCTGTCTTGAGTGCTATCGACAACAATTCACAAGCCTGGGTGTTCTTCTGCTACTCGAGCTCAAACAATAGCTGACAACACCACAGGGTCACATGCAGACCATGATGCTGGGCACCGTGCGGGGCTTCGACCAATCAACCACTATGCGGGACCAGGGTGCAGTGGAACAAACAGCAGATGTGCAGACATGGCAACAACAGTCTTGATCATGTTCAACTTCTTGAGGTAATGAACAACATATTTCTGCCTACCCGAACCTGCTCGTGTTTTTGTCTGCTACAGCAATAAGCAACATAAGCAGGTGCCTACAATCAACGCATATACTACTCTTGAAAGCACTGTGCAACTCTCGGCCCGTATATGTATGGCTCAACTGTAACTTTTGACGCTTCAAACTGCTGACTACTGCACGTGTCTGCACTCCTGTCTGTCTTCTTGATGCTACTTGATGTAATCTTCTTGATGCTACTCGGGCACAATTCTACACGTGATCAAGTGATATTGAGCTCCTGCAGAAACAGAGCCACAGCACATCACTTTGCAATCACGCTACCTGTCTGCATGATTTACCATGGCCACCTCCTTGACAATATCATGAGCTCAATGTCCCATGATGACAGCAGGCACCATGCAACTGTTGAAGCTACACCACCGCCACCAGACTGACCACCCTTGATCAGACTGCGGCAAGGACACAAGCCCCTGTTGGTGATTGAGCAGGACGAAGAGAAACATATGATCACATCTATGTCCAACCTGGTGCACAGCGACGCAGGGGTATCCGTCACAGCGAGCTTCTGCAGCAAGTGCCAGTTGCAAGATACCTATCACCTCTACAGTGCGCTACATCTACGCTACTCCAAACATACTGCAAACAGTGGCACTACATATCCTTGCTATATGCTGTCAACCTCTCACAATGAAACAGATGATCACATCCAGGTGCCCAATAGCCTCAAACAATCAGTTATGGTGATGACACACAGCTCCCTTTCAACATGCATAGTGACTGGCACTCAACCATGCATGGCAGCTTCCTGGGACTGAAGCAATGCAGTCCAGGTCACGTCTTCACACTACTGAACCCCAGCAGCCGCTTTGTAATCAAGTAGGTCCCCACAACAGCTAACTGAGCAGGTGCAGCTGATTCTTCACAGCTGCTGCTGCTGAACTGACTAAGCCTGGGCTACTACAGGCTCCCTCATTGCCACAAGGACCTGAGTCTACACTGACAACACAAACCACACACACACACACACACACACACTGGTCCCGTCACAAGCACGTATGTCAGAGTGGTACCTTCCACCTCCCAGCAGGTACCTGCTGCTGACTGCAAAGCACCGCTACCTAGAGAAACCCCGCATCCCAACAGAGGATGAGCAGTGCAGACTAGCAGGTTATCAACGATGTTGACTGATCAACAGCCATGCACTGAGCAGCGATTAAGCGGCAGAGCTAGCGAGAGACAGGCTAATCTGCCACTGCCAGTAGAGCTGGCCCGGACAGGCATGCCTCGCCCTACATGGACCGTGCTGCTGTCCTGCCCTGAGTTGAGGGACAGCACGGCGTGCTGCTGTTGCGGCAGCTGCTTCTGGCTGCTGCTGCTACCGTACTTGCTGCTGTGTTCCTGTGAAGTGGTTGGTGTATCCTGCTGTAGCTGCAGCTGAGCTACTTGCAGCTGCGCTGTATTTTGCTGATGGCTGATTAGCACCTGTCAACATAAACAGAAACAATGAGGCAGTAGGCTTATTGTGGGCGTACGCGCAAACTTGAAGCAGGGTCAAGCCAACAGCCTGATGGTTGCTGACGCAGCTACTTGTTCTGTTTTGCAGGAATGCTGTAGTTAACCAACTGATACTACTTGCAAAGTGCTGATAGTGCTCAGACATCTGAACAATGGTGATGTGACCCTGCGGCATTGGGCCAGATTCGTGGACAACAGTAACCTCTACTCACCCGCCGGATGGCCTCAAAGAAACAGAAGAACACAGCACTGTTCAGACCATTGCTGAGAGCCCTGGGTCCAACGCCCCTAAAGAAGGCCTTGAAGCCCTCCCCTTCTGCCAATACACTCCTGGCAGCACTCAGAAGAGTGGGCCGGCTGCTTGCTGTACACATCATGCGAGTTTTGCTGCCGCTCCTGCAGCCCCGCCCATGAACAGGTCCTCTAGTGTGCTGGGTTGGCGTCCGTTTGAGACACTGCTGTGTGTGAGCCGCATGGTTTCGTACACTGCAAACTTGACTGCCATGTCAGGTACATCCTCCAACAATGTTGGTAGGAAACCTGTAAAGAGGCCCATAGGGCCTGCTTTCACCATGATGGTGCGGGCTGCTTTGTAGACATTGGGGTAGATGCCTGCTTGGACGCTGCGTATGCAGACCGCTATGGGCACCTTGACTACGCCACTACCTACAGCTGCTGTTGCTCCCGCTACAAATGCTATCTGACCTGCAGTGAAATCAGCAGAAGGTGCCGAGTTATCATCCACAGTTTGCAAGGGGATGACAGTAAAGCTATAGCACACTGCTACATGCACTGTGTGTCTGTGAGGATCAATACCTGCCAGTCTAGAACATGAGCACATGGTCTAGCTCCAGTATTGGGTTAGCAAGACACCTACCCTCCTTCCACTTGGTTTGTTCTCTGAGGAACCGCTTTGTGGTGCTGTAGAATGCAAAGTAAGCCCCGATGATGACACCTGCTCCAGTAGCTGCACTGACGACACCTTTGTATAAGGATCCAACCTCAGCTAACCCGCGCCGGAGGCTGACCGCAAGACTGTTATCCCCTGCTGCATTGATGCTAGGGGCTATTGGTTTGGGTGCTGAACTGCTGCCTTGTGCTGCCTTGCCTGCCTGCATGCGCACTTTCATGGTGTCAAGCGGATGAATGGTACTCTGGCTGGCTGCACGTGCCATCGCCCCTGCGACCACATCGTGGGCTGGTTTATCGGGAGCTGATGCTCCTGCTGCTGATCCCGAAGTGCTTGAACCCGAAACTCCAGCATCTGGAGCCTTGGGTCTGCTGGTCTGCATATACACAACAAGGAGACAACGGAGCATGCGCTGCTGTGAGCTCAGACTGCCTTGAAACCATTGCAGGACATATACATACGGAACGCGCCATCTCAGGTCTCTGTTTATAGCAAGCTGGAGCTCTGCAGAGTCGTAACGGTGTCCAGACACAGAAGCTGCAAAAGACTTGGGACAGCGGATTGTCCAGAGCTATACCCATCTCAAGCTTATTTGCATCTGAATACCAGCGAGTGCTTCACGAGCAGCGGAGAGTTTGTTTCAGTTGTACCACTAGCACGACGAACCGGTGATCACCGGTCAGCTGCCTTCAGCGACCACAAAATGCGAGTCTCCTCTTCCAGGCACCCACCTGACTTGTGACCGAAGCAAAAGGTAGCGTTGATTGCCTTGCTGGCAACCATATCTGAGAGTGCTGCGGCTCCTTCATGAGCTTGTTGTTATCTCCCGGTGATCCCTTAGCTACAGATGAGCTTTTCTATAGTCTGATGTCAATCTACGAATATTTCACTTGTGCATCAGAAGCTCCTTGCCGTAGTCAGCAAGCCATGCGATAGGCGATGCTATGGTCGCGTTGCCAGCGTGATCAGCACAACATTGAATACATGAAATGGTAGTTTCTGAAGCGCTGGTCAACAAGCTTGCAACGTTGATATCACTCGACGGCAATGGCGCTGAGCGAGGGCCAAGTTCGTTTCAAACACCTTGTAGTCTGCAGTTCTACGGCAAATATTCCTTCACAAGTACCAACATTTGTTGCCCGTTTCCGCTCTGCTTGAAGCCAGCTCGAGACCAAAACAACCCCAACACCTGCAATGTCAGTGTCGGTTCTTATGTCCGCAACCACTTTACCCTCCACACACCTCGAAGCTATACGCGACGCTACCATGAGATAAGCAGAGTCATACTGTGAATGCCAACGCGTGATAGAATCAGCGTTTGCCTTTGCCGCCCTTAGCTGACTTCCCGCCCTTGCTGCCCTTCTTGCCTACCCCGCCTCTCGCTGCAAGCTTGCCGCCCCCCTTACCCTTCCCGCCACCGTTCCCCTTGCCTCCTTTACCCTTGCCCTTTCTACGACCTGCACCAGCCTCATCGTCATCATCACCACCACCTGCTCTTTTAGCTGCGTGCCGCTGCTGCCGTGCTTCAGCTTCCAACCTGCCAATAGCCTTGTTGATATCCAACACATCTGCGCTCTTTTCCCGCAACAACTTGTCTGCTGTCTTGCTGAATACTGCTCGTTCTGCTGCTGTGTCCGTTACAGGCAGGAACTTGCGTCGCTTGCCGGGCAACTTGCGCTCCCCCTCTTTCTCACCTTTCAGGCGCTTGTCAAATTTGCCCATGCTGGCTGTAGATACGCCTGACAGCCAGGACATAGTCTTGATCTGCAGAAGCAGGGTAGCAGAAAATCAGACGACATACATCTTGGCTTGCGACCCTGGGTACAGCCTGCGCTCCGCTCCACGAGAGAGTTGCCCAGCAACCTAGTGTCAATGCAAGCATACACACACCAGCTGTAATGCAGCTCTGCTATTGCAGGACCCAGGATTACTCCTACCAAGCAGCATATATTGTCACAAATCCCATGGCAGCACCCACCCTCCCCTTACCTCGTCCCTAAGCTCCTTCCTCTTGGTTGGCTTCCCTTTCCCTTTTTCAGGCAATGAGGCTGCTAGACGCAGTGTTGCTGGTACAGCTTCAGCACCACCTGCCTTCATAGCTAGCTTGGTGTTGGCTGCTTGCTGCTTGTGCTGCTTCTTGACTCGCTCACGCTTCTCTTGCCGAAGCTGGGTGAAAGGATCCTCACCAGGCTGTAGGTACAACAGCAGAACTCATCATCAACAACATCATCCAAGACTGTGCACCACGGATGCCACTTTGCATACGGGGCAACCTTGAACAGATATATCATACCCTGAACTGTATGATGACGAACAGAAACCAGCGGTCATTGCAAGACCACCACATCTTGGGATGTCCGGTAAGCCTGAGCTGCAATGCCCAGCTACAACCACTGTTTGGCATAGCTAATACAGCAACCACTACAAGCTACCTCCAAAGCTCCCTGGATACTAGTCAGCTGTACAGGTCAACCGTCTCCATATTTTCCACTTACCACGTCTGTTGCCTTTGCCTCAATAACAGGCACTTCGGAATCATCATTGGCCCTCTTGTACCCATGTCTTCTGCGCCACTCGCCTGCCTCATCATCATACACCAGCTTACTTCGCTTACGTTTACGAATGCCCTTCTCCTGTTGACAGCAATAGCACAAGCACAACAACACCATCATGAGCTGACTGCTAGTTCTGCCGCAGCAGCGACTCCATCTGCACAATCCCAACTCGACCCGACATTCCGGAATCACTTGCTGAAAGACAAAGCAATACAATGGCAGCATAAAATCACTGGCTGATGTGCTGAGTACGTAGCTGATGCACCAATACATGCGCCTGAGATCACACCTGCGCAAACTTCTGCCACTTGGTCAGTGGCTTGGGCTTAGGTATTGGCTTCTCCCTGGGAAGCACTGTTGTGGGTGCTGGTAGGTGTGCCAGACGGCCACCTTGCACTGCTTCGCTAGGCAGACTGAACAACTGTGAAACGAGTGCCTGCGTCATAGCTGTGGCAACCTGCAGGCATGTTTCCTCTCTGTTTAGAGGTGTATAATCTTCTGGGTTCACAGGGCTGGGATCATGTGCTGTCAGATTGCCCAGATCATACTCAAGCTGCCCCGCGTAATCACTCCTGTTGCACAAACACAGGAAGATATATATAAGATCGAGAACTGCTGTGCAGTTATGAGTCCAGCCTAGACGGGCTTACTGCTGCTGCTGCAGCAGCAGCAGATGCTGTTTCAAACATGCATGCAGAGGCTCTACGATGCACTGATAACTCTTAGAACAATGTTACATTATCAAAAGCATTGTCGATAGGCTTCAAGTAGTCGTTCTGTACACAAGTGCGCGGACTGCAGGTCTGGTTTGTGCTGCTACCTTTGGCAGGTTCCCGCTTACCCTTGCACGATGCCCAGCTGTTCTGCTGTAACTTTGAGAGGTTGTGCTACACCATTTGCTTGCTCAGCGACTTCCGTCATCAGGCCTGACTCTGCCTGCGAGACTTTCGCCGCAGAGTTGTATTAGGTGCACCACAGCCTACACGATGTGTGTTAAGCAGCTTGAATCAATCGCTGTAACTCTCCTATCGGTGGCACCGAAGTATGCAGCAGCCTGAGTGAAGCGGTGCTGGGACCGAAGTACGCAGATGACAAAAGCTAGCTGCTTGTAAGGACGCGCACGTTGTCCCAGAACTTGTGTAAAGCTGTTTGTATGACAACAGTGATTTGCGAAAGACTGCTGCATACAATTACTTGTAGCTCATTTCAAGGGACACTGACTGTCGGTGGCATCTGTTATCACTTGTCATCTTCTCTGCGGTCCAGCTTGTCTTGCTGTCATCAGCGAATACACTTTATGAAGTCAGCGGCTGTTCCCACTGATTTTGAACACAAAGGACCCAGTTTCGCCGGACTCAGTGTTGAAAACAGAAGATGGGTGATGACATTGGACTGGCTCTGCTTTTGCAATCTCGCAGTCACGATGAAGGTTCACAGGTCGTTATATGGCAGCATATCTGAGTAATCATCCACACATTCATCAACCTTGTGGAAGTTAGTAGAGCAGCCATTGTCACAAGCAGCACACAGCAGGGCATCATGATCAAAGTACCAGTGGGCTATGTGATTTTTGATTGCTGGCAGACAGGGCAGAAACAACGGCAGAGGCTCCAGAGCGAAGGGCATGTCTCAACACACTGTGAGGCAAAGGATAAGTATGTCACAAGTTGGCTGGGTCATGCAAAGGTGACACAAAGTTTGCTGGCTGCTTCTAAAGCCGCTTGTGGAGACTGGGACTCCCTGGAAAGCAGTAGGTTGCATATTGCATGCGAAAAGTCTCACCCTGCTGCACTAGGTATGTCCAGAACTGCATCAGCTCTCGTACCAACTTGCACTTGCCATCTTGGTTGCAGGAACTGCCAGCTGCAGAAACTGCGGGCTTCAGGCACACGGCAGCTACTGCCCGTGGCAGACAATGCTTGCACACTTAGTGATGTTGTCCTTCTGTTTCTGGCATGAAACCTCGAGATTCTTGTGTGACATCATGGAACAAAGCGTGTTGCAGGGACTCCAAACTCGTCGGCAAGCTCATCAACCAGGCTGCCAGCGATCCAATTGCACTGGCAGGCTATAGTGCGTGTGCTAGCGAGGCTGCTCTCATTCTTCATGCGACTTGGAATACAATATCCAAACACAAGCGCAGGTCTACGCCAACGAGAGCTGATCCCTCCTACTCTGCGACTTCCCACACGAACTGCTGTGGTGCTCCTTGCAGACAAAGAAGTCAGGATTGGTGGCAGAGAGTTCAGAGCCTGGTTCATGTCCCAGCACTTTCTCAGGGTGGCGGCCCCTTAGAAGCAGCTGTTTTTGATAATGTGTCATGCTTTGTTGCATTCAACTGCTGCATGAGCCAGAATTGCCTTTCTTTTACGACACGTTACTGCTTTCACTCATGGTGCAAGTACTGCTGATGCATGCCAGACACTGTTGCTGCACTGCAGCATACATACTGTTGCTGCACTGCAGCAGGCATAATAATGATATTATGCCTATGCCTATGCTCAGCACCAGCAGATGATGATACTCATAGAAAGGCTGTGCCACTGAGATACCTTCCTATGGGGACGTCACTCATACGTACATGAATGGACAGACCCCGCAGATGTTTGCTGGTTGGTGACTGTGCCAGTGCACAGTTGGCTGCAAGGCGCCTGCTGACAGGGCTGCTGCCAGCTATCCTTCAACACATGACAGCGTGACAAGCCAAGACGCGTGGAGAATGTTGAACTTGGGGTTGCGGTGAACGCTATCACTGTCAGTCACACTCAGAGTCGCAGATAACACACCCAAGGTCTCGAATCTCAACTAGGCCCCAAACATCTTCCGCATGCTGCGAATTCAATCGCTTGCATACTACGTACCAGTCCCGGTGGCTTGCGCTGCTTGTGCTGTTTTGAAAGATACACTCTCCCGCCACATACTCAATCACCCATAAGCTCTCACTCTCCGGGCCTGCTGTCTTTGCAACGCATTCCATAGTTAGTGCAAGCGTTTTTGACCATGTCATCGGCAGACATTGTGAGGAGCATGAAGATCAAGACCAGCACACTGAACCGAATACATAAAGAATACGTATACTACCAGCAAGAGACCGATAAGGAGAAGCAGCGAGTGGAAAAGATGAAAACAGATAATGCTGATTCCCATGACTTGAGGCAAGCGGTAAGCAGGGAGGCTCTATGAACTCGATACAACAGCAACAGTGCCTGACATGTCATCTGCTGACGTTCAAAGACAATTCCGTGATAACTGCAAGTACCTGAATATGTCACAACAACGCCTGCTTAGAATCAGTGACGAACTGCAATGTTGCTGCAGGAAACAGTGTTGGCAGAGTCTGCAATGATGGTCCCAGAGACCAGGCAGCGGTTGGAAGCAGCTCTTGCAGATCTGCAGTCCTTCAT
>JARWLF010002159.1:0-11476 GCA_029853055.1 Scenedesmus sp. KT-U
GTATGCCACTCCCAGAGTGAGCGCAACCTCCTGATCATGGCTTGCTCCCAGGTAGCGCATGAAGCGCAGGCACAGTCGTGTGAAAACACCAAAAGCCACGCCCATGACCAGCCCGACTGCATGCAGCAGTACAAAGCAGCAGGGTCAGCAAGAGTCGTGACACAGTCATTACCCACACAGCCCAAGCTATTGATGCCTGCTGTTGCAGGCCGAGTTGATATGCTCCAAGCAGGTGTACAGCTGTGTCCCACTACTGCCAGCTGTCAATAGCTTAGTCAAGAAGCTTGTTCAGCTCCGTAGTGCCCATGCAGTGACCAACGATTGATGTGCTGTCAAGGTTAGGTCTGCTACAGACACTCACTTAGGCCAAACTGGACAACTGCCAGGAAGACTTGCCCCACAACTGATCCCACAGAGCCCTGGTCCTCAGGATGCTCCATACTGACTTGCAACTGCAAGGAACAACAGGAGGATTGATTGCTGCAGTAGTGTTGACATCAGCCCTCTGAACAGATCTCAGATTGCCAAACATCCTCCATGAGCTGCACCTACCTAGCCTGCTGCACAGGCAATTTTGTGCATGTGAGCCTACTGGTGGTGTTAGCTCAGGCCAAAGCTACATGCTGCCAATCAAGTACAGAAGGTGTCAAGTACAGATCAAGTACAGAAGGTGTTTCATCACCGTCAACATCTGGCTACGCAGATAACCCTGACTCACGATGTGAAAGAAGATCTCAAACAGTGTCAATCCAGATGCATCGTTCAGCAGCGACTCTCCCTCCAGCAATACTCGTAGCCGCTTGGGACCCCCACCTGAAGACAACATGTTGTACCTAGACATGCTGAATAACTGCTAATCTGATTGGCTACAAACGCGGTAGCGATCAGATCTGGAGACAGCCATAAGTTGGTGTATGTGTGAGCGAGTTAGGGACAGTGCTGCGGCAGTGTAGTGTTCCAAACTCTGATAGCAGTCCTCTGACCCCAACATGCAGTTGCTGGCTACAGATGCTTACTTGTCTTCATGACAGACACAATAGCAACTGCGTCTGTTGAGGCGATCATGGCCCCAAACATGCAGGCGTGTATCCAGTTCCATCCAAACTTCTTCAGATCCAGCATGTACAGCATGATGGGAATCATTACGGCACAGGTGGCACCGACAACCAAGAACGCGAGGGTGAAAACTTGGACAACGCTCTGCAGGGCAACAAAACACACCAAATGACTCCTGGGTGTTTGTGTTTGATGCCTA
This sequence comes from Scenedesmus sp. KT-U, assembly GCA_029853055.1. Lineage (NCBI taxonomy): Eukaryota > Viridiplantae > Chlorophyta > Chlorophyceae > Sphaeropleales > Scenedesmaceae > Scenedesmus > Scenedesmus sp. KT-U. The sequence continues at coordinate 1,256 of JARWLF010002159.1, forward strand.
CCCTTGACAGCACACAATTTAGCAGCCCCAACAGCTACTAGCTGCTTGGTTGCCACTCGGTACTGAGCGTCCAGATGTGGCACAGCTGGCAGGTCAGGCTTGCTGCTGTGATTCTGGAAAGAAAAGCTACTGCTACGTTTCAGATATGGGCAGTTAACCTCTGCTCTTATCCTGGCAGCCTATGGTGGTACTGGGACATACTTTCTGCCATGTACCTGCCAACTGCTGCTGGCTGTTGGTTCCATAGTGTTTGATGCCTAAGAGCTGTCATGCTCTATCCTGCAACATGGCGCCAGCTGTACCCAGCAGCTGTTGTTACCATACCTTGCGGAAGAGATACCAGTCAATACGAACAGCTGCATCCAGCAGCAGTGGTGGCAGAAAAACATAGAAAAACAACTGCCAAGGGCTTATTCCCAACCAGATAGCAAGGCTGTTCCCCAACGCTCCAAGGTTCACTGGCCAGGAGATGGCCATGATAGCAGCACCTGCAAACCAGGCAGTGTATTCTGACATGTTCGCATTTGCTGTTCGGCTGCATTGACCATTACACACATAAAAAGCAGCTTCACTGCTGCACATCACCTTGAAGATAGTGTCCCAACCAATAACCTGCTACATGCGTCAGAGTGGCTCAAAAAAAGCACTTGCACACATGGGGAGAGACATGAGTGCTGTTCACCTGCCAGCAGAACCATGAGTGTGTTGAGTTTGCCCTGCAACAGGCATGCCAACACAACCGCCAAGCCTCCAAACAAGACCACATCGTATGAGCTGTTTGGCACGATACACCAGTCATAGGCGCCTGCAATAATGATTCAAACACAAACAGATTGTGAACCGGGCATGAGCAACAACGCAGCAAGCTGGGTGCTGCCAGACTGCACTGTGTATACAGTAACCCCTTCATGCACTGCTGTTCAGCAGGTTGCTGCACTCACTGCGCACTGGGCACCCTGTGCATCTAAACCCAACTCATGCGTACCAGGGTGGTCGACTCGATGTGCATATGTGACATCTTGTGTAAGACAGTATAGCTCATCAGGCACCTGGCCAGCTTGAAGTATGGGGCCTTCCCCACCAGCACCCATGTGAGTTATACGCGGTTACCACTGTTCTCCCATCAAGCACCTAGTTGTTTTGCTATCTAGGTAAAGCACCAAAGCCTTGGCCTGGACTCTGCTGTGCACAAGCACAATCAGGGTTGTTGCAAGGGGAAGCTATTATGCGGTAACGAGTTGTTGTCAATACGCTTCCTAGGTCTTGGTGCGTCGACAACACTGTGACGGACTGCAGAGTCACCGGACACAACGCTGTCCGCGAGCGGTTGTGTTATGTATCGGCCACGTTGTCCAGTTTATGCCGCCTTCAGTCGCTTTACCAGGTTGTCAGCAGTACGTAGACATTGAATCGTCTATGACCTTGTGTGTGTATAGTGCGATGGAGGAGCTCTGGTCCTTTTGCCACAGCCTATACACCGGTTGCGAGACAGCGCTTGTCATGGGCATGGTGTGTTAGATCCAGACCAATGGAGCTTGAAGATGCAGTTCATAGCCTTTTAGTACAATTGTCGAAGCTGCAGGTGTGGTAGGATCGTTGCACGATTGTAGGACTCAGAGTCAACTTGTTGAGATGCATTCAAGCTGATCCGTGTCCAACGTCTACAACAGGTTGCACTCCTTGATGTGACTTCAGAAAGGTACCGAAAATTGTAGAACTGTCCCAATACGCAGCCATTTTCCGTGAGACAATCACCTGGCCTTATTTGCAGGATGGGCAGCTGCATGTTGATACACTGGGTGGGATGCACTCAAAACTCAGCTGGCAGAGCAGACCAAGAGTCAGCAGCAGTGTCTCCAGTTGCTGCTGGTGACGAAAGAGCAGCTGCAGCAATTCCAGGTGAACCGCACATGGTGCCCCGTATACTAAACATGCCACATGTGCCTGCACACTCCTCAATGTCTGCTTGGCCTGCATTGCATAGCTGCTATCTGCAGAGTTACACAGTGCAACTTGTAGCACTCTAGCAGACTCATGCATTTGATGTCAGAAAAACTTTCACGTTGAGTACTGTGTTGGGTACACTGTGCAGGTGGCAATGTGCTCAATCAGGAGAAACAATGAGCAGTTGCTGGCCCACAATCTCAGGTGCGTCAGCAGCTGCTGCACACCTTTTGCAATCATGAATCCTGACCAACACCATGTTGTGCACGGCACAGGTCTGGCAACAGCGAGTTGAGCTGCTGACACACTGACACCTTGTATGCGGACAGTCTCTGCACATGACACTGACTAACAGACTGCAGACAGCCGAGTCCTATGCATGTGTACCATTGTCACAAGACACCTCAACTTTCAAGTTGAGCTGCATCGACCAAATTGGGTTATGTTTGCAGGTTGCAGAGACAACTCCAGCAGCTACAGCATCATACGCCTCAGCAGCCAGCACATAGGAGCCCCAGCCTGAGCAGGAAGGCGAACAACCAGCTGCCGCTGCTGCTTAGTCTTGGTCACAGCTGGCTTGGATGTAAAACTGCAGAGGCAAGCACATACAGCAGCTGTGTCAGCAGCTTGACAGACTGCTGTGATCAAAGCAGCGGCAATGATGGGTGCTCAGATACTTACAGCTGCAGTGGGGATGGCAGCTTAGATGACAGCCACTGTGGTTCAGGTGTTGGGCTGTCTGGGACTGCAGCTGCTGCAGATCCCTACTTCCTTACAGCCAATCATCATACTGTGGATCACTCGATAAAACGTATGCACGATTTGCGCTGCAGAGCTACACAGGAATCTCTTGCACTGCAACAGCAGCAGCCATGGCCCAGAAGGACAGCCGCAGGTACTGGTGGCGAACATTTCCCAAGTGCTGCGTGCTCACCACCAATCGATACAGGGACGCTGGCACGGCACAGTGGAAGTGAGACAGGTGCCGCAGCTGTGTGCTTAGCTGCCTCTCTTGCCACTGAGGCCAGCTTGCCTGAGCTCGCTCAACCCACGCAGCAGCAGGTGTCAACAGAGCCTAGGCAGCAGTACAAGGTGTCATGCAAGGAGTCTGCTATCATGACAGAGTCCAATGAAAGCAGTGCATGCATCACTTTGACACAACAGCAGCTGGACTACATACTCAATGAAATTCAGCATCTGCAACAGCAGTTGGCACAGACAACAGCAAAACTGGACACAGTGTTGCTGCAAAGTACGCCTGTGGTCAGCAGCAATGATAGTCAGCAGGATCAGCAAAGTCACCAGCAACAGTTACAGCTGAGGAGAGCAGAACAGGTCCCTTTACAGGTGGGAGACCAGTCCATTGTACAATGGTATGCACAGCTCAGGATCAAGCAGCAACAAATGCCGCACAGGCAGCAGCGGCAGCAGCTGCTTGGTATGCAGCCCCCAACAGCAGAGCCAGCAAAGCTAGGTGGCAGGAACCGCTGCAATCGTGCTGTGCTTGCATGCACAGCACGCTCATATAACCAGCTTGACAGGTCAGTTGGGAAGCATGCAGCAGGCGACAGACCACCATGGAACTACCAGAATCACCAACTGCGCACACAGCAGCAAAGACAGCGACGGCGGCTGCAGCACAGTGTCCTTCAGGAGCCACAGATGAAGCATATGCCCACAGCAGCTGACAATTACCTGCAGGATGCACCTCAGGCTGTTGAGCAGTGCCAGCAGGAAACACTACAGCAGCAGCAGATACAAGAGGTCAAAGAAAGAGTTAGTCCACATGGCCTTGCGAGGACAGAGCCATCTGTTGATGCGCAATCAGACATTGCTCATGGTCTGAAGACAGTGGATGGGCACGAAGCAGCAGCAGCAGTAGCACCAGCAGCAGCTCCACTGGAGTCCTGTGACAAGCAGAACAAGCATGAAGAAGTTCACAGTTCACCACAACCTGAAGGTAGTTGGGTCAGCAGTGCAAGCAATGATAGGGATGAAGCTGGAGAAGGCGCTGTGTTCTTTATGCAGCCTACCAGCATGAGATGTGCTGCAGTGGTGAAAGCCCATGCGCTGCTCTAGTGTATTGGCTGTGATGCATTGTTATTCTGCTGTATGGCTGTATTACCAGGCCTGGTATGCGTACCCTGTGTAACATGGTAAACAACCCTGCTCAAAACTGCACTCACTCGCCCGGGCAAGCAACCAACTGTGTTTGTGGTTCCACGTTTCAGATTGATCTGACATGACTTGGATGCTGCGGTTACTCCATGCTGCGATAAGTTGTACCACTGTTGGCCGTGTGCTACTCAAGGTTGGGGGCTGGCACTGTGACACTGTCACAGACAGTGGCCGGGCACTCTTGTCAATGGCAAACAGAAAAGGCAGCAGTATGGTTGCATATGGTGTCTTGTGACAGCATCAGAGGCGCCTTTGTTCATCACCAAATCCTTTGACCGTGAGGTCGACTTTGCAAGTGCTCCACCTCTTTATGGAGACAAAACACGACTTTCAACAACAGCCAGCAGGTACAGCTACATAACACAGCAGATGGATGCCCGTGTTCGAACGCAGAGTGTAGCAACGCCAATCATAAACAGCTCTTGCGGCTATCTGCCTTGCAGGCCTGCTCTGCAGATGTTGATGCAGTCGGTGTCCGGGTTGGCAGCAAGCCCGCCCATGCGCACCAGGCGGTTGATGCCAGCACTGTAAGCAGACGAAGAAAGACTATACCACCACGTTACAGACCTTTTGCAGCCCGCTTTGATCAAGACACGCTCTATCGGCAGAAGTTCGCGGTATGAAGGACCGAGTCAGTTGAGAAGCCAGACAGGTACCATATGAACGGAGTAGCCCCTGCAAGCCATTGTTTTGTGTAATCAGCACAGCATACGGTGTGAATGCGCTCAAACCTCCAGTGATGCGGGCATCAATTGCCCTTTAGGTCCAGGTGAAGAGCACTCGTGTACAGTGTTCAGGGAGTGCAGAAAGAGCTAAAATGGTGGTCTTAGCAGCGTCCATAGTCAGTAAATCTGGCAAAGGTAGGCTGCAAGGTTTTCAAGCTCTATGTCTGTTGCGACCAGTCGATCATTGGCACAACCGGTTCTGTTTGCAGCGCTCGTGTCGCGCCAGTACATGGACATGAGCAGAATACGTATAGAAGGTTTACTGGCAGCTTTCCCAAAGCTAGTAGGCACCGGGAAGCAGCACACTTACATCGAGACAGAAAATGTTCGCTATGTGTACCAGCCCATTGAGGTAGGCTACCCCCTTTGCCTGTGCAGCAGTCGGATGTCTGCAGCCGATGCATCAACAATTGATTCCATAGCTCTGGTCAAATCATGGCACCACTATCGCTGCTACAGCCCTCAGCCCTGTTCTCAAGTAGTTGATACAGCAGCTTACCAGGATCGCAACACAGTCTTGCTGCCTAACAGCAGCTGGAAGTATGACGCATTGTGCTGGTGATGCCCTCAGTCTGTCATACCATACATGTAATACTTTGACAGATTCATGTATTGTGTTACCGCAGGGAATGTTTCTGTTGCTGGTCACCAACAGGGGCAGCAACATATTAGAAGACTTGGACACACTTCGCATGCTGTCCAAGTTGGTACCAGAGTATGCAGGCACAATGTTGGACGAAGAAGCTGTCAGCAGGGCAGCTTTTGACCTCATATTTGCATTTGACGAAGTAATCAGCCATGGGCATAAAGAAAACATCACAGTGCAGCAAGTCAAGCAGAACTGCGAGATGGAGAGTCATGAAGAGAAGTTGCATAAGATGATCATACAGTCCAAGATCAATGACACCAAGGACATCATGAAACGCAAAGCAATGGAGATCGATAAGCACAAGATGGAGCAGAAGCGCACTCTACCAACTGGGCCAGGGTTCAACAATGTTATGGGTGGCATGGGTGGTGGTGGCATGGGCAGCATGGCGCGACCAGCAGGCATGGACATGGATGCAGGTCGGTTAAGCACACAAAGAGTAACGTACATAACATCGCACCAATTCATAATCATCAACAGGACCACAGTAGATGCGTGTTGATTTGTGACAGCTCGCAGCAGCAGTGACGAATTCCCCATAGACTGCTGTACCAAGGAGACAGCACGGCCTTTGAATTGTTTTCAGTATGTATAGTAATACAGACGTTCATCAAGAACTGCTAGCAATACATGAGTGCTAGCCGCTCTTAATGAACGTCTGTGTTACACTGTAAATATGTCAGCATATGCAGATGTCAATAGTATATCTGCAACTTCTAGTGGGAGAGGAAGATGTGCAAGTTGCTTGCTGTATGTATGGATCGCAGGTCCTTCATTAGCTATGCCAGGGTTGGGCAGCAGCGGCGGTGGCTTCGGTAGCAGCAGCACAGCTTCCAGCACGGCAGCAGCAGGCCCCAAAGCAGGTTTGCCGAAGAAGGGTATGCAGCTGGGTAAAAGCAAGGGCGCTAGCAGCTTGTTGGAAAGTCTTGCCAAGGAAGAGGGTGTAGCCAGTTTGGATGAGCCAGCCAGACCTGGTGTGGTGGCAGCAGGGCCTGTAGGGACACAGGTCATCTCAGGTGAGCAACAGCATGGTGTATGAGAACAGATATGTTTGAAAGCAGTCTTGTACGGGGTGTGGAGATGTTTGCAGCTGTTGGCGACCCATGGTTCCAGCTGCTCATGCAGGAGCAGAATCATGTATGCAGTAGTAGTTGGCACAGTATTGGGTCTTCATACCACCATGCCAAGACAGTATGCTGCTCACAATCGTCCAAAGTTGGCAAGATGGTGATTTCCCCTTAGATGCAGGGTACAGACACTGCTTGCTGTTGAATACTGATAGACAACAACGTCCTTCTGCTGACAGCAGCAGAAACACGGAATGAAGCATGAACTCGTGTCAAGCAGTTGAGACCAGCATGTGAGTGATACGTGTTTGCGGTGTATTGCTGCAGAGCCTGTGTTCATTGGCATTGATGAGAAGCTTACTGTGGTGTTGTCCAAGACTGGTGGTCTGGAGAGTCTGGAGGTGCAGGGCACAATGAGCCTCGTCATCAGCAGTGAAGCAGACGCATACGTCAGCATAGCGGTGAGTGATACAGCACACATTCCCAGCATCATTGCTCTCTGGGATACTGAACTACAGTACTACTTGCTGCGTTCAGGATGTACTTGCATTTACTGCTGCTAGCTGCCAGTAGTGTGTAAGGCTGTCGTTGGTAACAGATGTTTGTTACTGTTGTGCTTGCAGGTACGCCAAGGGCATAACCAAGGGTTCCAATTCAAGACACACCCCAACATCGACAAGGCTGGTTACAGTAACGGAGTACTAGGACTCAAGGACCCCTCTAGACCATTCCCTACAGGTAGGACGACTGTCACCTGCTGTAAAGCTGCTGCTGTCTGTCAACATAGCAGCACTGGCAGTCGTCCTCCGCAGCTTGTGAATTTTACACCATACTGTATTCTGCATTAGGGAGATATGAAAGTAATCAGATATGAAACGAAGGGTATCAGGCTTGAGAAAGCTGCAGTGGTCAAGAGTAGGTGCTGTGCACAGTGGGTCATGTCTGCCGTCAGAACCTTCTGACCCAGCTGGCCGTCTGTTATGCCTGGTGTCCTGCAGGCAGTGAACTTGGAGTGCTCAAGTGGCGCTTCCAGAGTAAGGATGAGTCTCTGGTGCCCCTGGCTATCAACTGCTGGCCGTCTGCAAGTGGCAGTGAGAGTTATGTCAACATAGAGTATGAGAGCGGTGTGGACTACGACCTGCAGAATGTGGTGATTGCCATCCCGCTACCACATATGAGTCATGCACCAGCAGTCAATCAGGTGAGCTGCTAGGCGACTTCTTATATGCCATTCTGGACTGTCTATGCACCGCATCTGCTGTTGCAGTCTTGCAGTCATGCAGTATTCGGCGTAAAATCTGTCCAGCTTGCGCATTGCTGTAAGAGGTGGTTTGCCACAGGGTGACTTGTGACATAGCTTCCTACTGCATAACTTGTCACACAGCCTCACCGTCAGTCACCAGTCATGTATGATGTCATGTTCATCCTTTCTGCTTCCTAGTTCACTGACGCTACCGCATCATTTGTTGTCACAGATTGATGGTGACTGGCGGTATGACAGCAGGCGAGGTGCACTCATCTGGAGCATTGACCTCATTGATGACACAAACCGCAGCGGCAGTATGGAGTTTGTGGTACCAGCATGTGACTCTGAGGCCTTCTATCCCATTGAAGTCAGCTTCAACACGAGCAAAACATTGTGTGATATCGCAATTGATTCGGTGACCAGCACGCAAACAGGGGCACAGGTTAAGTATGGGCAGAAACGGGGTTTGACCACAGCTGGTTACCAGGTGGTTTGATCATGTTAAGCATAAGGAGCACAGGTTTGTTGCAGCACTGCAGCTGATGAGCAGCTCTGGTCAGTCACTGGTGTATGAGGCAGCAGGCCTCTCAATTCAAGCAGCTATGTGGCAGACTAGCCAGGTTTGCCGGGCGAATGTCGAACCCCATACCATTGTTGGCAGCCTTTCATCAAGACGCATGTTGCAACATGACCATGAGCATCATTTGCTGTCTTGCTAGAACATTGTGCCACATGGGCCAAGTGATCCAGTAACTCTGAACATCATGCACGAAGGTGTCATGGTCATGAACGTTGCATGTGGTCACCACAGTTCGGTACTGTTGGTTCACATTCGATGTGTAGGCTGCACCCCTGATGTACTTCTAAGTGCTTGCAAGCATTGGTGATGGCTGACCTGCAGCGTCATACTTCAGTATTCAGGAACGCACACATCCATGTTATTCTGGGAATTCCTTACCTGTAACAGACAGACAACTGCATGTTTGATTGTGTTGTACCGGTTCAACCATGGCCCAACCATGATGGTGGTGCTCGACGAGTCTGAGAAAAGTGCTTTTACATTACGTCAACATCTGGGCTCTTGTTCCAGAGCCATCTTGCAGAAGTAGTTTTCTGACATAATCACATACATGTAAATGGAGAGATGGCCACCACTGCCAGGACGGTGTACACTGTACTTGGAGACATTCAACGCAGAAGCGGCACTGTACCTGCTTGAAAACCTTCAGGCAGACTGCTTCTGGCCATACGCAACCTGTACAAACCTTGTCAGGGCTGCAAAGCGGGAACTGCTGGGCATGTACACCTATCCATCACACAACCAAATCCAACTTCAGAATGCTGCAGAGAAAAAGCAACATACTCACCGTACACAACAATGTGACATCTGCTATCTTCGCAGTGCAGGACATCCACTATAGCATACAAAAACATCATGACATACTGCACACGTGACACTGCTTCACAGGCTGTGAATCTGCAGCCATGCATGTAAAAGCAATCCATTGACATGCATCAGGCCTCATTGTTGATTATACAAGGTGTGCAAGATATGCCATGTTGGGCTGGCGGCCTGCACCTCCTGTAAGACTGCCAACCAACCATTCACAGCATTGATGCAAGCATGAGAAGAGACAAACAAAAGCAACAAAACTAGCTACAGGAAAACTGCAAAGCTGCCTATGTGCTCTACAGTACAGCCGACAGGTACAGGACATGACAACTAAATTGTGCGTACATACATGAATACATCTTCACAAACAGAAAACCGCCACACGCTGAAGACTTCACAAGAACTGGAGACTCTCCTGGTCAAGTTGCTGCTGACAGCATGAGCTAAACAACACTTATTGTAAAGATACAAGCATTCATTCAGCTTCTGCTGCCAGCCATAGCGTACCCATCCCCTGCAAAGGCATTGATATCCACCTTTGGTCCCTTAGTGAACACCAGACCTCCTTCATGACCAGCATCAACCACAACAGTGTCCTCTTCATCAAACTCTCCCCGCAACATCGCTTTGGCCAGGCCAGTCTCCAACTCCCGCTGCACAGCACGCTTCACTGGACGAGCTCCATACACGGGGTCATAGCCCTCACGAGCGAGGTGGTCCACTGCACCGTCCCGGATGTCCAGCTTCATCTTCTTGTCTGCCAGGCGCTCAGCAACACGCTTCACCTGTGAATCAAGCACAGCAACAAACACACATTGCAGGTATTGATGAAAATCAGACAATTGAAAGTTGGTGTACAGCAAAAGCACCTGATCAAGCAGCAGTATCAGGGTCTGGACATCCTTGGAGCCTGCTCTTCAGACTTGTCATGAAGCCAAGCACAAATCCTATGCTTACCTGTAGCCGTACAATAGCCTTAATCTGTTCCTGCTCCAGCGGGTCAAACATGATGAACTCGT
>JARWLF010002160.1:0-10178 GCA_029853055.1 Scenedesmus sp. KT-U
GACACTGCAATGCTGATGCCACGATAGCTGGTATGAAACAACACTGCTGTTCCAGTCCCTCGTATACCAATGTGGTCACAACAACTCAGAATCAGCCAACACAAGACAGCGTGATGTGTCCTGCATAGTAGTGTTGTGCTTTTTCGGCCGGCAACAGAACGCCAGTGTATCACTAAGTACATAGGAGCAGTCCGTGCTTTATTCATGAACTACCCAACAGCCATAGCAATACTGCCATAGTAGCTGGTGTTGTGTACCAAAGCCACTGCCAAGGAATCAAGCATGCCTGGTGAACATGCAGCCACTGATATCGCCACCATGCCATACTGGCCATGTGACCAGTATCAATGCAGAGAGTCTTTGACACAAATCACCAGTACGCTAAACCACTGCTCCAGTTTCAGCTGCTGATGATACTCCTAACAGCTGCTGGTGTGCCAATAACACCTCATATGCCTGCAGGCTTTGCACCGCCATCTCGAGATCAAGATCTACATTGAGATCAAGACCGGAATCTGAATCAGGATCATCTGCGCTGATGCACAAGATGATCACTGATCGCCGCACTGTACTTATGTGTAGTACCGCAGCAGGTGTGCCGCCCAGCTATGCACATGCTGCCCAGAATTTCGCACACAACAGAGCAAGCAGCTCTGTTCAATGCCAGTCAGCACTAGGCACATGATACTCCCGAAACTACACCAAAAAGCAAGCAGCTTTATGCATGGTGCCGCACAGCACACTGCAGTCACCATACAGTGCACACAAGGAGCAAGGAAACTACCAACTATTAGTAATGATATTACCGAACGCCGAGCAGCAGGAAGCTGCCTTGATTCACCAACCTAGAGGAAGAGAACAGAGAATCTCAGCCAGGCGGTACACTGCTGCTGCTGTTGGTGTTGTACAGTGCCCTCAGGTTACAGCTTGACACACGCTTACATAACTTCATGCACGCACACACGCAAACATACATACAAGAACCACAAGACAGGCAGACGCACCACCAGGCACAGCCACACAGATGCACCAATGATTGCTATACAGTACACAGTATCTGCTGCTGCTGCTGCAGATACACAAGACAGTTACCAGGGCAACTGCTCGTCATGGCTGCTGGTGCTGTTGCTAGTAGCTGCTGACCAAACAAGGCACCTTGCACTGCACTGCATGGCAAACAAGTATGCTAAGTACATAGAAGTTAAATCATACCATACATATGTATACTTCTCGCATGCACAGTTGGTTGTTTTGTTGTGGGCAGCTGAGTTGGACTTCTGACCAGCAACCAGCACACTATAGCTGCGAAGCCAGCTGCTGCGCCTGCTGCTGTAAGGCCGCCAATAGTGCCTTCTCCAGAACATTCTGTAGCTGTGCAGGTTGCAACTGCAAGGGAGGAGCTGGTGGCAGTGTTACAGCTTGTGGTACTGCTGCCGCTGCTGCTGCTGCAGATACAGCAGCACTGGTTGGCGTGACAGGATCCACCACGGCTCCACCAGCTGCCGCTGCTGCTGCAGGAGCAGATGCTGCTGGCCTGGCTTGTGCTTCTGCTGCCGCTGTTGCTGCAGCCAATGCATATGCTGCTGCTGCTGCAGTCGCAGGAGAGCTATATGCTTGCTGCTGTTGGAGCTGCTGTTGGAAGGTCAGCAGACGTGAAAGGTGTACCTGGTCTGCTGGTGAAGGATGCTGCTGTTGGTGCTACTGCTGCGGCAGCGGCTGCAGCTGCTGCAAAGGCCTCCAGTGCATCAACTTGGGGCCCTGCAGCTGCTGCTGCTGCTATTGCTGCTGTTGCTGCTGGTGCAGTGTTTAAGGACACGGGTGCACAAGTCTTTGCAATTTCTGCTGCTCTATCAGCTGACTCATTGATGGCATCCATGGCAGTTGGTGAGTTTGCTAAGGCAGTTTCTGCTTCTGTGGAGTGTGGCAGCTGCTGCTGATGGTGCACCTGCATCTGCTGCTGATTGAGATGACCATGAGCTGTGTTGGATCCTTGTAGCGCTGTCAGTTGTGCTTCCAATGACATGTTGCTCTGCTGCAGTGATTGAATGTAAGCGATGACATCCTCAAGAAATGTTGCTGTATTGCTGCGGGTATCATGGGGCACAAGCTCGCGCAGAGCAGCTAACCTGCATACATACAGGAGATTCACAGATCAATTGACAGTATGATAAGGGCTCCTGGTTCATATCCAGGTTTGCAGGCAGGCTGGACCCACACACAGTCCCGGAGGGCATTGCTCACCCTTTGGACCATGCTTACATGCAGCATTTGCAGTTCTGTTGTGCTGTGTACTGCCGTCTGAAACCAGCAACTGGTCTAAGGCAGTTCGCACATGCCATGGTGGGCGGCACTACGTGTTACTGACCAGCTACACACAAGCCGAGGCAAAGGTCCCTCTGACTGGGAGCACGGCCGCTTTGCGAGGGAGAATGCGTGACGAGATTATCCGCTTGCACCAGCCTCAAGCAAAACCTTTGCATGCACGGGTGAACTCAATGAGCCGAATCAACAAACCTACTTTGCGCCAGAATCTGCACATGCACCCCAGCGCGCTCACGTGCTCACCCTCACAATCACGGACTATCACCGTACGGTTGCTTTAGGATCCCGTCAACCACAAAGCAATATCGTTGAATCCCACCTTTCATTGATGCGCTCTCTGCGGCGTTGCTCTGCCTGCTTATGCTTGCTCTGCTTTGCGTGGGCTTCTGATCCTCTGCTGCACTCCAGACTGCGCCCAGCAGAAGACCTGGCTCTGGTATCTGCTGATATTGCCATCAGGTCTGAGGTCATTGTTATGCCTTGGCCATGGCCAATTGCTGTGGACTGTGCAGGTTGCTGTTGAGCATTGTGAGCACCTTCAGGCGATGCTTCCATCACGTGGGCTGTGTGCGCGAGCTGAGCGAGAAGGTCAAAATTCATTGGCAATTTACGCTTCCTAGCGATACAATCAATCACAGGTTCGTCTCCAGTGGCAACGACGCGAGGCAGCAAGTGCACCGTGGCCATCACTTACAAGCTGATAACACTCAAGACCACAACACACCCAGGTGATATCAGGGGTAGTAAACACTGTGCTGACACACTTGAATGCGTTAAGCTGAAATTTGCACGTGACTTTTGTAACAGTCCAACACACAGGAAACGAGCATATACCCTGTTTGGAACGCTCGAGAAGGTTGTCAGCTACGGTAGAAATTTAGTGCGGACGGTGCCAGAAGTCTGCTTGTGTAGTACAAGAGTCCAAGTCAGCGTGGCTGTTGACGTGACTTCGATGATGCTGCAGCTATCTTCTCTGCAGTCCTTCAATGCCTTCAAAGATAGATGTGATCATGCTTAATGGGGTAATTGCTGCTCTCAAGAGCGTCCACTGTGGGATAAGAGTCTTACGTGATTTATGCGATCGTGGGTGGGTCTGCATGGCGCCTTGAGTCTCCAAACCAGGGTCAATTTATAACGCCGTCATGGTAACGTTTCTGTCACGTGCTACTGCCAACGTTTCTCACACTGGTGGCCTCGCAAGCCTTCTGGGTGGTAGCTGTCACATGTGCACATTAGCACACGCCGCTTCCCGCTGTAGAAGTCTGGCCTGCACAGCTTCATTGATCGGTGATTCCTGGTGGCAGGTACTGCATTCCACTTTCTTGCCCCTACTATGCTTGCACATGAGCCAATCATCTTTGGCGCTTCAAATAGCGCCGCTGAGGGCAGTACGAGCTGGACTGCAGTATCCGCAACACGTGAGTTGAGTGTTGGATCTGGCCAAAACAACAGTGCAATGTCAACTTGAGAGTCCTAGAATTACGATGTAACAATTAATCAATCAGGGATGCCCGTGCAGAATACGTATGGCAATGCTGGTATCAGCCTCAGTTGAACTTCTGATGAAAACCATGCCAGCTCAGCAATGCAAGGGTTGCCTTGTATCCCTGAACTGTTGCATCATAGTTATACACAGTGTTGTCGCACTGATATGCCGGATTCCAAGGAATGCGGCGCTTGCTTTGCAGTCAGAGTCAACAAAGCGACCAACAGAATGAACTGCGAGGCATACTACTTTCATGGTGAAAAGCTGCCCTAGCAACAGCAGAGCACATCACCAGGTGCACCATATGCTGCACAACTCGCTGCCTTCACCCACAACAACTTCAAGACAGATCATCTGTCATTGATGATCGATAACAGTCATCAGCAAGGCTGCATGACTTACAATACACTGCTTGCGCACCAAACAAACTTCTGTGCACTACACCAGTCACAGCATCACCAACACAGCTCCTTATACAGAACTAGAATACAGGTGGTATCTGCAATACCTTCACGTCACTAGAGACGACAAACCAACTTTCCACAGCACGGGTCACAACATTGTCAAGCCCAATGTACGGCGTGGCTGGTGTCTTCACATATCTGTCCCACAACTGACCCAAAGACTGCTTAGGCCCCGCCTGCTTCACCACCCAGTCAATAATCTGATTCCAACCATTCACATTGACCGGATACGTCTCCATGAGCACAGCATAACTCACTTCAGTGCCATGTATCACAGTCGTATCCCATCCAAAGTCAGCCGCTATAGACACGTTCGCCGTAAGCTGCGCCACGAGCACATTAGCGCCATCTCCAGTAGCATTCAACACGCTGACATTCGTGTCATACCTGGCTGACAGCACAACACCGCCTTCAGAGCCAGCATTAAACCTCACAACAGGCGCCTCAATCATCTTGATGTCCATCAGGAGGCCCTTCTGAGGGTAATGCTTTGGCAGCTCAGGTATCAAGCCCCCAAACAAGGTCGTAATCAATCTCAGCTGCGGTATATCCCCATCCTGCACTGTCTGATGAAGTGTCCCTGCCTGATACAAGCCCCACAGGATGCAGTTGGGGATGGCCTCATGTATGTACAAGCTGAACATGTTGGCATCTCCACCAATTTCTGCTGGTGTCAGGGGCAGGGATGAAGCAGGGAACGGGCAGGCAGCCTCCTGAACCTGATGCAGACGTCTAGCAGGAGCTACTGCTGCATCATTATCCAGACCTAAAGACGACGGACCCTGCTGCTTTGTGCTGCTGCTAGTGAAGGAGCCAGCATCTGCTGCACTGCTTGCAAGGTTGTTGACAATGGCTGTTGGCTCCGGTCCAACTGCAACTTCACCATACCCCTATATGCCAGGAAACAGCATCACAAATGCCTCACGTGACCGTGCCTAGCCATGTACGCTTGGCTGTGCACATTATTGCGAGCTCAGCACAGAAAACACAAAAAGCAGTCATGACAAAGGCTAAAGTATGACCCTGCATCAGAGCAGCAAGCAGAGATGCTCAACAGACACTGCTGTCACTCTGTAAACAAGGAAGTACCCTACTCCTGGCAACCCTTCTAGTATAGTCGAGTAATCACCTTGACGATGACGTAGTTGAGAGTATAGACAGCGTACGTGAACACGACGTCGAATGGAAGCCCCTGCACAGACACCTTGGCTGGTAAGCTGTCCAGCAGCCCATTAATGGCAGTGGGTACATCCTGAACGACACAACAGATAGCAGCAGGGATCAATCACACACGCATCATGGGTATCTGTGCACATCTGCTGGACTACATCATGCACCATATCCACGCAATCATGTTGTTCCGATGTGCAGATGACAACACACATCAGATGATCAGCCTGCCTTTCAAACTCACAACAGTAAGCAGCTTACGGGTGCCCAGACAGAGATAGCTGCACTGATAGCAAGGGCGCAAACAGATACACAGATAGTTTCCAACAGCATCACCACCCCGTGAATACTCACTGTGTGCACTGCTGAGTCCAAGGCCTCCTCCACTTGGCTCTTGATGGTGCCGCTGAATATGAACAACATGGCCTGGTAAAGCCAATCTGCGCTGTAGCTGTGGATGTCCAGATTGAGAGCACCAAACCCTACTGCTGAGCTGACAGCAACAAGCTGGGGAACACCTGCTTCCTGATTGCGAACCTGTTGGCAGGATAAAGCACAATGCTGGTCTGTCATGGTGCAGCAGCTCAGGCATGTGTTGACGAACAACAGCCCAAACATACGGCCTGTGTCAGGCCACCCTACACATGAATGCTGATAGTTTGCTTAGACGCACTGGACAAGATACAAAGAGTGAGCTACAGATGCTGATAGTCACAATACAGAGCAACACAATGTACAGGGGGCTCAAGATAGCTCGATGAAGCTCGTACCAGAAATATCTCATCCAGTGAACCACCATCCAGCGAGAGCTCTCCATACCCGCTACCAGACAACGGACCTTTGGACCAAGCCCAGTTGAAAGTGATCTGCAGCGAGTGGACAGATGCTCTTTACAGGGCCTAGATGGAGGGAACCACATAACTACACTGCTCAACTGTTTACTAGTGTACTGCTGAACAAGCATATGGACTTCATGGATTCAATGCTTGCAGGATGTACCATGTATTGGCGACAGCCATACTGCACATGCTGTATGCCTTGTCAAGTCACCTGTGCGGTAAGGTTTTCTGCTTTCAAGTGGTAATAGCCGCTCTCAATGGCAACTTTCGCAAGCTCCCTTGGGACCTGAAGATTACTGATGATCACATTGCTGACACTGACGTCAATGCCTCCGATCACAGGCACTTCTATCGTCGTTTTATACTCTGGTATCTTGATCTTACGGACTGCTAGATCCAAGATGTCCAAACCTTGGCTGACAGCATAATCAAACAGCTTCTGCCGAGCTGCTATCTGCAGTGATGCTTCCCCATTGAATGGGGTATGCATGTTGCGTTGCTGCGGTGAGAATGCGTCCTTCTTGTTGCTTGACTCTATCTGATCTAAGCTGAGCCGCTCAGACTCCCGCATGGTCTGTGATGCTGACCTAAGAGCCCCAGCTGGGGTGCTGCAGCAACTCAGGACCGCTAGGAGGGAAACCACAAAGCATGCTGCGCTTCGCTGCTGCCCACAGTGCCTACTTATACGCTGCATGCTGGATTTCAGACAGTACAATTTCATGATAGCTTGTTTTCGGCCTAGCTCAGTGCTGCCATGCCAGCTGTGACTTCGAGGCATCACACCAGTAGTAGCTCAGCGCGCAAAGCTTCAACTTCTACATTCATCACATATCCCGATATGCCAGCGTCTTGGCACACAAGCGACCCCTGTGAGGGTACCGGAAACTGATGCGATGTGGTGAAGTGTGAGCTGTGACGCTGTGCGTTTGGCGACCCAAGCACCCTATTGGACATTATTTTTGCACTGGCAACCATGTTGGGGATTATGTATTGAATGAGGTACCATACGAGGAATCCGGGAGGGGCGTTCTTTGAGAACCGCAGATGTCATGTCAGAGCGACAGGCCATGTAAAGCAAGTCTTTTATGCTTGACGTGTCCGTGGCAGTGTAAGGTGCGTATTGGTACGCTCGCAGCGCAGTACTCCAAGTGACTCAATCAATTGGCGTTGACTGGTCAGAGAGAAACTTTGCGAATGCCATTGGTTGATATCGTGGGCGAGGCGTAGGAGCTGGGACAGAAATCGCTGAATTCTATGTTGACTGCGGCGTGTCTGTTTACAATCATCCATAACGCCGCCCTTACCCAGCAGCTATGTAACGGGCTTCACTGTCAAACTACAGCTTTACTGACGGTTCAGTAATGTTTGCTTTGCTGCCTTCGTGTCTTTCTCACAAGACACTAGTGCTGCAGTACTGCTGTCCGCGCCACTGTCCAAACTTGACACAGCCAATTCTCTTTCTTTCACAGTCTAGACAGTCCAGATCTCAGATCTGAGTGCATTCATCATCTCCGAAAATTCTGCACATTTGGGTCACCTTGCATGTAAGAAGCCACTTGAAGTTCACAACTCAATCACATAGTATCTTGTTGTGCTTTGTGCGCGTCTCAGGTTTCTTATACAGCCAGCAGCCCTCAGCATCCGACCTGGGAGCCTCCAACCAGGATGCAGCCTCCAACCAGCTGGTAACATCACAGCCCAATCCCCAACCTGTACCAGCTCTTGATGTTACATTCCAACGGCCATAGCTATCGGCTGAAAACCACTGCATTTCTGATGGCGTTGGGCATGGTGGACATTATCGTGTCAACGTCTACTAGTGATGCCAGAAGTACCTCCAAACGCTCTGTGGGATCACTCGGGGGTGGTGACCTGAAAGCAAAACGAATGGCAACAGGTTGTGTACAAACATCCAGTAGCTCAGGTGCAGTGGAGGAGATCAATCCATTGCTGCGCCATGACAATAAGCAGAATGGCTGTACATTGGTTTTGCAGCTTGTGCAAGTTGCAGCAAGTCGCAGCTATCAGCTGGAGCAAGCTGTGGCAAACATCAGCAGGAAACAGTGTTGTATGCAGTTTCCACTATACCAGTGGCATGAACACAGCTGCCTATCTGACAGTTTGCAGTGACTTGATGTCCAGAGTTGCAGGCAAGTCCTGCAGCTGACTCTACATGCCACATACTCACAAGCGACCATCCTGAGCTGTTGGTCCTTCATAGAACCTCACAAACAAAACATTGCCCTGCAGCAGTACCCAACGCCGAGTTATCAGCATACCAGGATAGCATGACATGCAGCACCACCAAGCAACAAACAGTGTTCACAGGTGCCCTGCATGACCTGGTAGGCTGGTGAAGCTGCTCGCCGGTTTGAGTGCCTGTGCACCCACGAACTGTACCTCTTGAAACCTATTCATGTGCACATGCATAACATGGTATTTGCTGGATATCTGGCTCGGCATCAGTGATACTATGGGGTGCAAACATACTCACCACTCCTGGTTCTTCCTCAACAGTGCCTACTAGATCTCCTGCACTGCCAAATCCGCCAGTCTTACCTCGTTTCAGCAGTGAGATCTACACGACACAACAAGTCAGATAAGGAACTTGCCGTGCTTGGGGTCATTGTGTATACGGGTTGTGCTTCTGCTGGAGCTGCAAAACCCAACAGCTCAGCATTGCATGTAACGCATAGCAGCCCAAGGATTGTAGTAGTACCTGGAACCCGGTTGGTAGCTTGTCAGCCTGCAAAGGCAGTGCAAAAGGGAAGTTCCTGCCTGACTGAGTCATGGTAGCTGCCCATTGATACATTGACTCTGCAAAACGCCCTGTGTCGACGCCACTGCAACAGCACAAGAAGCATACAGTTGGCCCGACTGTGTTGCGTGGTTTGATGAAGCACACTGTGTTTATAATGTTCCGCCACGATTGATACACCGCACGTGAACTACTGGATGAAGCTGTGGCCTGCTGTGTTGACAGTACAGTGGCACACATGCTGCATCCGATGCCAGCCAGCCTCATTGGGGATGCCTGCGTGGTATAAGCGCTAAAGAGACAGCTCATTGGTGATAGATCTCACATCAAACAACTCCAACAGTTTTGGCTGCATGCTGTAAGCACAGCAAACACACCTCGGGATCTTGGCAGTTGCAAGCTGCAGGTGGGGTTGGCTGGTGCGCGTTGCAGACGCACGAACACAAACGCTCCTTGCCTTGGCAACAGATAAGCCTACTCGTGAGGCACGGGTTATGCTTGGTGGTGCAGAACGGGCTGATCCCCTTGTAGAGCGTAAGCTCTGCATTGTGCGGGAACAGTGTGGGAGGTTCGCTGTGGATGCGTAGTGAGGTGTCCGCATCTAGTAAGAGACCGATGTAACTTGAAATTCCCTTGTGGGTGACAGAATCTTATCTAGAACTGCGCTGCTCCGAGCAGCCTGCTCGATTGCAGGTGACCACGATAGTGACACTCCCCGAAGCAAGTGCGAACATGTTGGCCATGCCTAGCTAAAACCTATACATTTTCTACGCCAGATGAATCATGTTCCTGGTTGTAGCACTCAAGAGCAAAAGCATCCTGGAACGTTTCGCACAATCATACTGGTTGTGGCACTCTAGCTCACAAATCTCCTTGCCTTCAACGACCAATTGCAGGTAGAATGTTATTACATAGCTGTGGCAGCGATGCTGTTGACGAGTGACCAAGCAACAGCTTGACAGCTTGACTTGCTGGGGCACTTGAGTCGTAAACAGCACTGCAGGGTAGCAAGCATGGTGAAAATGGGCGTCTTGGGCCGTAGTGGCCATGTGAATATTGCAGACTACAGGTGTGTGCCTAAAGCAGCGGCGGTGATTCCACCCAACACACTTGCAGACAGCTGTGCCACCAAAGTCGTT
>JARWLF010002163.1:0-21753 GCA_029853055.1 Scenedesmus sp. KT-U
ACAGCAAACACTCGCTGCTGAGGGCAGACGCAATACAAGGCAGTACCTTCTGGATCAATACCAGCTCTCCTGCTGCCTCCGCAAATCTTTGACGCGTCTGCTTGTTGGCTGGACGTCGAAGAGTGAGTAGCAAAGGCTCTAGATTGTGTGGATGCCCTGACTGTTTGATAATCTCACGCAAGGCTGCGCCAGGATAGTTGGGCAGTGACCGTTCTGTGACTTCTGCGCCCGCTCCGTGTAGAAGCCGCTGAAAGGTCAACTGCTGAGCCCAGGTGACTTCTCGAAACTGCATGGCTCTATCCCCTGCTCATGAATATGCAGAAGTGCACACGGGAGTCACCAACACAACACAATCAGTGAACACAAGATGAGCTACAATGCTTTGAGCCACTTATAGAGGTGTTTTGATTGTGGCTGGAGACGATCAGCGCTGGGCAACCGACCGATGACCATGCAGTACAACCGACAACCGTATGTTGAACGCCTGAACGATTGTAAAGCCTTCACTTGACAGATAGAACAGCGATAGTACGGTGATCATTGCCGCGGCTGTTCAAAACCAAGAATCGTGCCATCCAAGGACACATAACAGGCAAAGACACATCGGATCCTGTACAAGTTTCATCGGCGATCAGCACACTTAGGCCACGACGAAACAGTCTGTTTGAGCATGAGACACGCTATACACACTTTATGCTGTGCCCAGAAGGCTCTGAGTATGGTCACTATGCATAGCCTGTACACATGCATGCAGCCATCCATCCCACCATCCATCCACTCCTGCATGCCACCACACCAAGGCACACTCTACAGTCGACCAGTGCCTGTGCCAGTCGCAAGGCCTGGGCCCACAGCTCCCACACCATCTGCTAGCTGCCCGCCCCCTGCAGCTGCCAACAGCCCTGCAGGGCCTGCTGCACTCTGAGGTACCCCACCTAAAGCAGCTGCTGGTGCAGCCAATGCCGACAGCGCAGCCTCATGTTGGCATGTAGCCCTAACCCACATCACCATGACATGCACCAGCAGCAGATACACCACTAGCCCACCTCTAACCCCAGGACTTTCATTTACAAACCGCATAACTCTCACCCAAGCTCCATCAACCTTGGCTAGGATATTCTGCACCCCAGGATGTGCTGCTCTTACTGCCTGATAAGCCCCAAACGGCCTCAGTGATCCCAGCTGCAAATCCCTGGGTCGCAAGGTTATTGCTGCACCCTGCTTGTTATCATCGTCATCATGATGGGCCTCATCAGCGCCCTCATCAGCTGCAGCAAGTTCACTGTATCTGCTGCTGTGAGCTCTAACAGCATTCTGAACAGCAGCAGCTACAGACTCCCAAGCCCCACCCAGCATCGTAGCCAACCCCTTAGCGCCATCACCTGTTCCCGCTGCTGCTGTAGCTGGGGATGTACTGCTCCTTGCCTCGATGTCAATCACAACAGCATCACTGGCTTGAGATCCCAAACCAGCAACTGCAGCAGCCCTGTCACGCCTTGTAACACCCTGCCTGCCACTGGCACTGCCACTGCTTGCTGCTGCTGTTGGTTGAGCGCCCTGTCTAGAGGGCGATGCTGAGTCGATGAGCTTTGTCAGACCTGCATCTCCTTCTGCAGCAGCTAACTCTTGCACCACATGAGAAACAGGCAGTACAAGATCAACCGCATCTGCAGCTCTGATGTCACCATTTCCAGCCAAGTCGTCATGCACTGCTGCACCTTGTCTGCTGCTAGGGACAACGGCTGTCGCTGCAGATTGCAACGCTGCGCACTGCTGCTGTAGCTGTTGAATCTGTAGCAGGTGCTGCTGCTCTGCTTCTGCTGCTTGCTCATGCAGTTGACCAAACGCTGCTTCGGCCTCTTCTGCTCTGAATTTGTATCGCTCAAGTTGTGACAGCAGCTCCACTGACTGCTGCTGTGGGAGCTCACTGACTGGCAACTCTGCGGCAGCTGCAGCTTGCTGTTGCTGCTTGAGCTGCAGGTTCTGCTGCTGCAAGTCTGACAGCATTGCAGTCAACTGCTCCACCTGCTTCTGCAGCTCCATGTTGTCTTGTCCAGGTTCTGCAAGCTCTGTTTGCTGTGCCTGTTGCAAACCAGCAGCTTTCTGTGCTTCAGAAGCTAGTAGTTGAGCAGTAGCCAAGTCCATCTTCAGCTCATTGACTTGCTCTGTTGCAGCCTGCAGCTGCTGTTGCAACGTCTCTATCTGCTGTTGTTGCTGATGGTGTATGCTGCCGTCGGCGACTGGAGTCACCGATGCAGATGTCGCATTGTCAGGCTCCTTCAGACTGGCAGCAGCAGCAGCTGCAGCAACTGCTCCAACGCCAACAACAGCTTCAGCATGGCCCATCTTGCTATTCTGCGCTGTTGCTAGCTGCTCAGATATTGCTACCTTCTCTGCTTTGAGCCTGTTGATGACCTCACGAGCTCGGACGAGTTTCTGCTGATCAGCTTTGCTAGCAGTCTGCAAGTGCAACAAAATAGGACCAATATGCATCAAGCACTGGGATGCATCACCTTGAAACAATAGGATTCCACAGAGATGGACAGGTTTGTTGTGTCACTTGCATCTTGCTGCTCTACATTGAAAGCATCAGACAATAAGCACAGAATGCGTCTCACTGCCATGCCATATAAGTGAATCTCAGCTGGTTGCAAATGCGGAATACAGATATTCGTCATATGGTACCCAGCAAGCAGCGAGTAATAGCCAGTGTGCACAGTACCTGCAGGATTTTCAACTCAGCTTTGGCCTCAACCAATGCCACTTCCCCCGCTTGCTGCTGCTCCAGCAACTGCTGTCGCTGTTGTTCTGCCTCTCCTGCTGCTTCACCCAGCTGTGCTTGCAGCTTCTGAACACTTTCTTTGAGCACTTGGACCTCTGCCTCTGCTGTAGCTGCACGCGCTGTCATATCTGCAAGGTGACCTGCCAGCTCAGCCTTGGCTGACTCGGCAGACTGCGCAGCAGACGCATCAGCTGCCTTCTGCAGTCCTACTTGCAGCTTCTCATTGCTCTGCTGTAGCTGAGTGACAGCAGCACGAGCCTCTTGCAAGTCACTCTGCAGCTTGGCAACTTCCACTTCACTTTGCTGTTGATGGTAGCTCAGCTGCTGCTGTACCGCAACCAACTCGGCTGCCTTCTGCTGCAGTTCCTGCTGCAATTGGCATAGGTCATCATCCTTTTGCTGCAGATTTCTTTGCAGGATGCCCTGCTGTTGCTGTGCTTGCTGCAGCTGAACCTCATATGATTGTGTGAAGTCATTGGCTGCAGCAAGGTCCTGCCGTGCATCAATCAGCTGCTGTCGCACCAGCTCTAGCTCCTGTGAAAGAGCCTCAAAGTCAGCACTGCTGGCTTGCGGCTGCTCCTCCTCCTGCAAATGCTGCTGGCTGTGTTGTGATTGCAGCTGAGCATCATCACCCTCAGCAGTGGCAACCACAGCAATGGTGTCATCTCCACTACCAGGCAACACACCACCGTTCTGCTCTTCCTGATGCAGACCCTGTTGCTGCTGCTGCTGCTGGTCATAGGCCACCCTCAATTCTGACAGCTCAGCTTGTTGCTTTACGAGCTGAGTCTCCAGTTCCTGCACTGTTTGCTGCAGCACAGAACACTGTAAGCATTCAGCACCCCCTGCCCCTTCTGCCTTGGCCTCCTCTGGTGCTGTCACTGCTGCGGTTGAGGCAGTCAGCTGTTCCCGGACAGCTGCAAAGTGCTCTCGAAGCTCCTCCAGTTCCTGCTCCGCTGCCAACTTCCCTTGCTCCATGGCCTTGCCCTTCTTCACTGCTGAACGCAGCTTCTGTCTGAGCTCCTCAGCTTTAGCATCAGCTGCTTGCAACTGCTGCTGAAGCTCTACTGGTGTTGGCTGCTGCTGGGCATGCAGGCTTGGATGAACATCAGCAATATCCACAGGAGTTTCAGCATCTGACACGGCATTAGCAGGGGGAGTGTCCTGGTATGCATAGCTGCCAGTAGCAGTCAGAGGTGCAGGACTATCAAACTGCTGCTGTCCCGGCCTCAGCTGTGTAGCCTGCAGTTCCTGTACCTGCTGCTGTGCTTCTACCAGTGCTGCTGCCAGTGCCACCTTCTCTGCCTCGATGGCTTTGCCCTTCTTCACAGCAGCTCGCAGCTTCTGTCTGTACTCTTCTACCTGCTCCTCCAGAGATTGACATCGCTCCTGCAACTTATGTGTTTCAGAAACTGCAGCAGCTGGTGACTCAGAAGCGGAATTGGTGTCTGTAGCAAGGACTGAAACATCTGCAGCCTGCGATGGCTTTGCAGCCGCAGATGCAGCAGCAGTGTCTGTAAGAGATACACCTACTGTGTCGAAAGCTACTAGCTGTTGCGGGTCATGTTGCTCTCCCTCTACCTGCTGTGTACGCTGGTGATGCTCAACGGTTACTTCAGCCAACTGCTGGTTGTGCTGCTGCAGCTGCATTTGCACAACAGTCAGCTGGCTTTCCAGGTCAGCAAGCTGCTGCTTGCGCTCCTCAGCAGTTGCCAATTCCAGCTGATGCCGCTGCTTTGCTGCTGCCATGCGGCTGTTAAGCAGACTCAGCTGCTCAGTCAATTCAAGCACCTGCTGCTGCTGCTGGTGGCGCTGCTGGCTGAGCTCAATGATGTACTCCTGCACTAGATCAAGCTCATCTTTGGCCTCAGTCAGCTGCTGCTGTGTGTTTGTGTACTCCTGCTGTGCTTGTGCGAGCTGCTCTGCTGTCTCTTGAGCGTCTGCGGCTTGCTGCTCAACTTGCTGCTGCACAAGCTCAAGCTCACTGCGAGCCAGCGTCAGCCTCTGCTGGAGTTTGTGCAGCTGCTGCTGAGCCGAGGAGTGCTCTTGTTGAAGTGCCTGTGTGAGCTCCTCCAGG
Source organism: Scenedesmus sp. KT-U (assembly GCA_029853055.1). Lineage (NCBI taxonomy): Eukaryota > Viridiplantae > Chlorophyta > Chlorophyceae > Sphaeropleales > Scenedesmaceae > Scenedesmus > Scenedesmus sp. KT-U. The sequence goes on from JARWLF010002163.1 coordinate 4,860, forward strand.
TGCTGCTGCTGTACACCACTACTGGGCGCAACATGATCAGATGTCTCATTGTTCATTGCCAGTGCCTGCTGTGGCTCTGCAACCCGCTGCTGCAGTTGCTCCACTTGCTGACACGCTTCCTCATACTGCTGTTGAACCTTCGCTAGCTCTTCCTGTGCCTGCTGTAGCATCAGCTGCTGCAGCTCATCATCTTGAGCTACATTTCCTTCCGTGTCATCACCCACTGCTGCGGCTGCTTGCTGCTGTGCCTCTGCTAGTGCTGCTGCCAGTGCCACCTTCTCTGCCTCAATTGCTTTGCCCTTCTTCACAGCAGCTCGCAGCTTCTGTCTGTACTCCTCTACCTGCTGCTCCAGGTACTGGCAACGCTCCTGCAACCGATGCAGTGCCGCTGCTTCAGCGCTTGCAGTCACTGCAGGAGCCTCAGCATTGTCAGGCTCAGCTATAAGTGACACTGCTGTTGGGCTGACGGCAGCTGAAGGTGCTACGAGTGTTACTGAGCTGCTCATTGCTGAAGGAGAAGTACCACCTTGACCAGCAACACCTTTACGCTGACACTCCTTCTGCAGGTCAGTCAACTGCTGCTGTAAGCTCTGATACTGCTCCTTCAAATTGGCCAATTCATCTTGTGTAGCAGTCAACTGCTGCTGTGCATGTTGCTGCTCTTCTGCTGCCTGATGCTGCTGTTGCCATGTCATTGCAAGTTGCTGCCCCTGATCTTCCAGCTGCTGTTGAGCAGCGATGAGATCCTGCTGGGCTTGCTCCAGTAGCTGCAGGTCTTGCTGGTGCTGTTGTTGTGTTGCGGCTAGCTGCTGAGCAAGCGAGTGTGCCTTTGACTGTAGAAGGTCAAGAGCTGCATCTCTGCTGTCAAGCTCCTCATGCTCTTGCTGCTCGCGTTGAGACACCTGCATTGATTGAAGACAAAACCTCTCACTTGAATGTTTGTTCTGTGTTTTGAAGGCCGCCAAACATCTGGCACAGCACAGCGGTCTCAACCACAGAGCACATGACAGCAGCTCACAGTACAAGCAATGCATGGCAAACACAATGGACATCGTTACCCTAGATGACATATGGTCGACTGGTACACTTTTTTTGACCCCGGGACAGCAGATGCAGCTGACCACATAATGCAGGATCCGGCAGACATGTGATCATCTTTACCTCCAGAAGCCTGCTGTCCAGCTCAGCACACCTCTCCTGCATTGCCACCAGCTGCTGTTCAACTGCTGCTTTACTGTCACACAGTTCAAGCCTCTGCTGCTCCACCTCACCAAGCAACTCATCCTTGCGAAGCACTGCTGCTTCGAATTGCTGGCAGCGCTCTGTCAGCTGTTCCTGATGCATGTGCAGTTCCTGAATCAGCATCTGCTGTTGCTCCAGCTGCTGCTGCTGATCTGTTACCTCTTGCTGCTTGGCTCGCAGCTCAGCCTGAGCCTCTGCAAGCAGGCCCATAAGCATTTGCGGTTGTTCCTCTGCTGCAGCCAGCTGCTCACTGGCTGCTGCAAGTTGCTGCTTCTGATCATGTATCTGATCCCTAAGCTGCTGAACAAGAATCTCTGCATCTTGCAGCATCTGCTGATGCTTCTGCAGTTCTGAGACCAGCTCCAACTCTGCTTGTGGGGCATCATTGAAAACGCCAGGTAGCATACCAGCAGACTGAACAACAGGGATGGTTTGGCCTTCTGGGTTCTGTTGTTCTAGCTGCTGCTGCTGCTGCTCACTCAGGGACTCTGTATCAGACAGCAGCTGCTCACCACAACCCCAACCATCCTGCCAGTCTTGCATCTTGGAGGTGTCCAACAGTTGCTGCCTATCCAACGCTGCATCTTCCTGCAAATGCTGCAGTTGCTGTACTGATGCAACCTGCTCTTGCTCATGATGCTGCTGATCCTCAGTAGCTGGACTTACACCCGACTGGGCCTGTGTGAGCTGCTGTGCAGCTACAGTTGGTGCTGCATGCACACACTGATTACCGACAGGTGGGCTGGTTGGGTCACCAAAGATAGGGGCATTGATGATTCTGTAACCTATTGGCTGACTAGGCTGCTCATCAGCAAGAGCTGCTGCTGCTGCTGCTGTCTGCTGCACAAGTTGTGCCGATGACTGCTCCTGGGCTGACGGGCTCTCCATGTACTCCTGACCCTGTTGCTGTCGATTTGCTGCTGTTATAGCTGACACCTGCTGCTCCCTCAGCTGTTGCTGCAGTTGCTCAATTGTCACAGAAGCAGCTTCCAGTTCAGAGGACAGTCTAGCTGACTTTGCAGCAAACTCAGCATCCTGCTGTTGCAGTTGCTGTACTGCAGCAGCCTCTGCTGTTGTTGCTCGACTGCATTGCTGCTCCAGCTCTGTCAGACGGCTGTTGGCAGTAGCCAGCTGAGCATCAAGCTCATCTCGTTTCAATTGCTGTTCCTGCAACTGCTGCTGCAGGCTGACTATTGATGCTTCTGCAACAGCCACCTGAGATGCAAGTTCACTGGTCTCTGTTTGATGGGTGCCCTGCTGTTCCTGCAGCTCCCGCCTGAGGCTGGCTGACAACTCATTAGCGTTAGCAAGCTCAGCTGCAAGCCTGTTCTGCTCTGTTGCAGATGTTGCCTGCTGTTCTCGCAGACTAGCTGTAGCTGCTGCTGATTGCGTCTGCAAATTATCAAACTTGACAGCATGCTCTGCTGCTTGCTCTTGCAGTTGCTGCTGCAGCAGCAATAGCTGTGCAGCAGCAGAATGAGCAGCCGAAAGCTGAGCAAGCAAAGCTTCCCGCTCCACAGAGTATTCTGCCGTTTGAGCCTCAAGCTGATGCTGAGCTGTCTGGGTTGCTTCAAGCCAACCCTGCAGCTGCTGCTTGTCACATTCCGATGCTGTGATCTGCTGTTGCATTGCAGGATCTGCTGCTGAGCTTGCTCAAGTGCCGCATGCGCAGCATTAGCAGTAGATAGCTGTGCAAGCAAAGCTTCTCGCTCCGCAGCGTAATCTGCTGCTCGAGTCTCAAGCTCTCCCCAAGCAGAATCCAGCTGGCTCTGCAGCTGCTTCTTGTCACATCCCAAGGCTGCAATTTGTTTTTGCATAGCGTCAACCTGCTGCTGCACTTGCTCAAGTGCTGCATGTGCAGCTGCAAGCTGTGACTGGGCCTGTGTACCTGCTGATACTGTAGAATGAAGCTCTTGCAACTTCTCTTGCAAGGCAGCCACTTGTTCATCGACAACTTTGCGAGCTGCAGTTGCATCTGCCAGCAATGCCTGTAGGTGCTGCACCTCAGCACGCAACTCATCCTGGTCGATCTGCACCTGTTGCTGCAAACCTGAGTCAGGCACAGCATCACTAGCAAGGTCTGATGTGAGGACTTCTGTGGGTTCCTGGTGTCCTGCCACTGCTGCTTGTTGTATACTGTATGCATAGGCCTCTTTGAGCTGCAGCAACAGATTTGATACATCTTGTCTTGTTTTGCTGACGTCCAAACGAAGTTCCTCAACATCCAGTGATGAGCAAGGCTCAAACACCTGTGGCGGCTGAGCAACTCCCTGCTGCTGCATGATAAACAATTCCTCTGCACAAGCCTGTGCACCAGATTCCTGAGGCTTTATGCACTTAAGCTCAGCATCAGTTGTGATGAACTGCTCATCGGTGCCAACCACCTTCTGCTGCTGATCCTGCTGAATACCCCGCTGTGCCTGCTGCAGCTGCCGCTGCACTTGCAAGCATGCCAAAGCCTTTGTCAGCTGCTGAGCAACCTGCGTGACATGCTGCACATCCAGCTTTGCTGTCTGCGACATTTCCTGCAGCAGCTCCCATAGATCATGCGCTGTACTGCGACGTGGCATGACAGCATGCTCTCCTGCTACCTGAGCAGCTGTCTCAGCAGCTGCAGCAATCCGCGCAGCAGCCTCCTGCACAAGAGACAGTGGCTCCTGCAATGCTGCAAGCTCATCAGCAAGTCCTGCCACCTGCTGAGCTACTGATACTGCAGACACTGTAGACTGCTCTAGCTCATTGGAGTACTGTGCGGCTACAGCTACGGCAGCCTCCAAAGCTTTAAGGCTATCAGCTGCGCTGTTGCTCTGCTGCTGTTGCAGCTGCAGGAGGTGGTGTTCTTTCTCACTCAGCAGCGCTTCAAGCTCCTTGATCCTTTGCTGCAACCCATTGGTCTCTTGATCCAAGGCCACCTTGCCTGCACTAACTTCCTGCTGCATGTTTGCTACCTCCTGCTGTAGCTCCTCAGCGACACTGCGCAGTGTCTGCAGAGCTTCACGTTCTGCGGCACAAACAGCTTTCCAGTGCTCTACTTGACTTGCCTGCTCTGCTACATCCTGCTGGCTGGACTGCAACTGCTGCTGGAGCTCAGCAAGCTGCGCAGGCATGGCAGATGCTACTGCAGGAGCACCACTTGCATCTTCTGCTGTACTGCTGTCTGATTGAGCCATGTTCTGCTGCTGTAGCTCAGCAATGAATTGCTCTTTCTGCACTAGTGCTGCTTCTAGCTGCTGCACCTGCTTCTGTTTCTGGTCAACAGCATCTTGCACAGCAGAAGTCACTGTTGCTTGGACATTCTCCCTCAGGGCCACATATTGCAGCTGCATGTGCTCCAGCTGTGCTGCCAGGCTGTCAGCTAGCTGTGCTGTGGCATCCCTGCTGCGCACCAATTGCTGCTCTGAGTTCTCAGCTTCAGCTAGGGCTGATTCCAGCTGCTCCTGGGCAGCTTGCGCTACTGCCTCAGCAGCAGCAACAGCTGCAGTGTTGGCAGCATCATGCTGATCTACGGTGATGCGCAAGCCCTGCACCCCTGCTGCAAAATCCGCATCTTGCACAGCTTGCTGCTGCTGCTGCTGCTTTTGCTGCGCATCTAAAGCTGTTGTCATCGCCATTAGAAGCTGTTGCTTGGACTGTGAGAGCTCACCAGCAATCTGCTCGATATCACACACAACTGCAGTGCTGGCAGCAACCTCTGTGATCAGTTCCTCCACAATATGAACAGCGGCGGTAGCCTCAGCAGCAAGCTCCTGCTCCTGAAGTCCAGATACCTTGAGCTGTAGCTGATGGTGCTCCTGCTCAGCGGCAGCAACTGCAGCCAATGCTTGCTGAAGTCTTTCCGCTGCCTCCTTTGCTGTGTGTTCTGCCTGCTGCCTAACAGTGTCTAGCTCCTGCTGATGCTGCTGTTGCTTCACGATTGCTAGCTGCTGTGACTCTGAGAGCTGCTGCTTGTAACTCGACAGCGCAAACAAATTCTCCTCATGCTGCTGCTGCAACAGCACAACATCGTGCCTTGCTGCTTCTAGACTACCTACATCAGCTTCATGTAGTTGCTGTGCTTGCTGAAGTGCCTGTAAAGCATCCTGATGCTGTTGCTGAGCCTGGTGCAACCCCTCTCGTGCTTCCTGTAGCTGCATGTGAGCTTGCTGCAACTCATGCTGGGTTTCTTGCAACCGAAGCTGCGCTTCCTCAGCTTCCTGCTTGGCTAAGAGAAGCTGTTGCTGCAACTGTTCTACGTGCTGCAAATCCTCTACATGCAGCTGCTTCAACGAATTCACAAGTGTTGCGTCCTCCTGATGCTGCTCTTTTGCGTTGGCCAGCTGCTGCTGGAGGTGCTTGATCTTCTCTGCTGCTGTGTCCACCTCCGTCTGCTTGTGCTGAAGTGCCACTTCTGCTGCTGCGTCCATTTCTGCCAGCGCCACTTTGTATCTTGCCTCGGCCTGCTGAGCCTCTGCTAGCTGTCTTTCCAACTGCTGAATTTGACACTCAAGGTCAAGTGCACGTGCTGCTTCTACTGCGGGCGCTTGTGCTGTCAGCTGACTGCGTGTTGCCTGCAGGGCTGAGTTCAGGGCTTCAAGCTCCTGGTGATGCTGATCCTGAGCAATTCTCAGCTGCTCCTGCAGTTCATGCAGCTGCTCGCTGCTCGCTGCTTGTATCTCTTGTTCAGCAGCAGCAACAGCAGCCGCGCCTGAAGCCTGCTGCTCAGCCAAAGCTTCCTTTAGCTGCTCCAATTCCTGCTGGGCTTGAGCTGCTGCAGCAGTTGCTTCTACTGCAATCTGTGCATGAATGGACAACTGAGCATCTTTCTCTTTCAGTTGCTCTGCTGCTTGTGCAGCTGCCATAGATGTAGCAGCAGCAGTGTTGGCTTGCAGGACATATGCCTCTTCCAGCTGGTCCTGAAGGAGAGCCACTTGCTGCTGTAGAACCTCCAACCGGTGCTTGTGGTCCTGCTGCTGCTGCTGCTGCTGTGACGATTCTAAAGCATCTCTGTAAGGAGAGCTGCTGTTGCCATTGGCAGCTGGTGCAGCTGCCTCCAAGCCAATGTCTGCTTTTGAAGATGAAGCTGGTTTCTTGACAGGTGACTTCTGCAACAAAGACGCTGCTCCAGCTGCTGCTGCCATCAGCATAGCTTCTCCCAGTTGCTGTTGCTGCAGTGCAGCCTCGCGCTGCTTGCTATGCTTCAACTGCGTCATGATGTCAGCTATCTGAGTGTCCTTGGCTCGAATCTGTTGGCAGGGCAGCAGGGCATACTTGTCATAATCACATCACCATGTGCAGGATACTGCTCTGCTGCTGACCTGATGTACATGAGCTTGCAGGGTACAGGAGGTTTTGTAGAGTGCACATCAATTCACTGATCTTCGCGAGAAATCACTTCACATCACTGACGAAGGTCAGCAACTTGATGTGCAGGATAGGAATGCAGCAGTTGGGAAGATGTGCACTATAAGGCAAGTGCACTATCTGCGCCTGGAGTAGAGTTGTCATAGCCCACCTGAGCAAGTAAACCTCCAAGCAAAGCCTCCCGCTGCATTGCCTGTGCTTCAAGTTGTTTGATGTAGTTTGCAGACTCCTGTGGCAGCTGCTGTTGGCTCTTTGCATCAGCAGACTCTGAGGTACCTTGATCCTCACTGTGTGCTGAAGCATCTGCAGGAACACCGTCAGCACCACTGCTCTCATCAGCTGAAGGAGAAGCAATCTGCTGAAGCTGTTGAGACTGTTTCACAGGAGAGCTAGCCCTGCTGGCTGCTAGTTCTTCCTGCAGTTGCTGTACCTGGTGCTGCAGTTGATCAATGACAGCAACTGATGCTGCAGGATCTACACTCCCTGCCTGTCCTGCACTGGAATCTGTGACTTCACTGCTGTCAGCCCTGCGCCCAGACATCCCTGTTGCCTGCAGCAGCTGCTCCCTGAGCTGGGCGATTGTGTGTTCCTGATCACTGAGCTGTGCCTGCAACTGCAGAATGCGGTCTGCTCGCTTCTGCAAGTCTCGGTGGGTGTCCCCTGCTCGCTGTGCTGCAGATAGCTGAGCCTGGGCAGCTGTTGCTTGAGCTGTCTGAAGTTGCCTCTCCAGCTGCTGTACTCGGTCTCTCAGCTGCTTTGCTTCACTGCTAGGGGTTGATAGACTGGGACTGCCTATGCTCAGAGGCTCGAGACTGTCTGGCCTGCAAATACCAGACCGGCACAGACCATTCAAGCAAACCTTGGGGTCAGCAGAACAGCAGGAAACACCCTCTATGGTATGTTCCAAGGCATACCAGCTGGGTATGAATGGATGTCAGTGGTAGGAAGACAGCTTGGCCACCAGGTCGCTCGAGTACTAAGTGCACAGTGCATTACTGCAGGACTGATGTGAGGTGCACCCAGCATGGTACAGCCACCTCCTTGCAGTCTGAGTGGATATTGTGAGTGTGCATGGACATATAGGGTTACCTGCGGATAGAGAGCGATCCAGGGCTGCCCATGTGAGAGCTTGGACTGGGAGTTTGGACCCTGGAACCTGCCAAGTCAGCTCGCCAACCAGTACGACCTTCACCTGTAGGGAGAGTAGATAAGCCTTTGTGCTGATCAGAGTGTGCAACCGACTATTGTACTGAGCAAGTCTACTTTGGAGCATGTGCCAAACAAGAAAATCCGGCTTGCTGGATTGTGCACAGCTGCAATGACCTGGTGATCTCAGTGAACAGCAGCTTGCTTTCATGCGGGCATTGATCAAAGCGTTTCGGCAATGCTGAAAGCTGCAGCACTTATATAAAGGTGCTGTAGACTACAAGCACAATATGTACACTACGTACCTGCTGGCGTGGCTGGAGATCCTCGCTGGCTTGGGGAAGCGGATGCCTGTAACCGACTGCTTGAAGCAGATGCGGGTGTGCCCTGCTGTGGACATGCAAGGACACGTCTGTGTCACGATCCCATATTGGCATGTTCCTTGTATATGATGCACATCTTGTTTGCGCAATAAAAACAGTGCGCCCCTGCGACACTTCTTGGAGCCGCATAGAGACTGTGAATGCCTGTCAGGGTGGCATTATGCATCAGCCAATTGCTCACCGCCCCATTCTCGCTGCTGTTGGTGCCCTGTTGTCTTCCTTTCTTCTTCCTCATGTACTCCTCGAACTATGACCAAACACATTCTGTTGAGCAAGCCTGCTGCGGTTGTGGATGAGCCAGAGCCACGAGTGTGCTGTGTTGTCACCTTGCGTTGTCCTGCAGTCACTCTGTTGTACCTTCCACGTTCTTCACCCGTCATTGTGTCATAGCAACACAGCTCAAGCTGAACTGGCCTGCCACGTATAGCGTTGTACAGCACTTGCGCGCCTGCTGGTGTGTCTGCATCAGATCATTCTTTTCGTAGTGCATCAATGATTGATATATGCAGCGAGAGTTTATACATATCTATACTGCCGAGACTGCAGCTGGCAGTGAACTGAGACTGTTATGTTGTTTATGCGTTCAAGCTCATGGACATGTCGAGGCTGAACAACATCGTCAACGGATGGTCGCCGATTGTGGTTAATTGTGCGAACAATCAACATGCAACGAATGCCGTGATAAGCATATGCAGGCTATACAAGAGTGAGCAGTGATAGTGAACATGAGTGCAGACGGGAGTAAGACTCCAGGCAGTCTATTCAAATCCTTTCAGGCAGCTTTGTCGACTCCTAGGAGGCTGCTAAACAGGGTCGCTGGCGGAGCAAGCTCACCAGCAGCTGCAGCAGCATCAGGTAGCTGCTATGACGACTTGTTCTTTCTTTATATGCTTCACGAAAGCTCCATCAGTTCACTCAGCGCTGCTTGGCATTGTGCAGGCGATGCAGCAAGTGAGAATGCGGACAAACCAGTTGAACAGGCTTCGGCGCCAATGCACAGCGGTAGTACGCCGCAGCAAAGGCCAAACGTCTTACAGGTAACATTTCAAGACATCTGCTCTGCATCCTGCGTGGTTTGAAGCGCCTTCCTGTTTACTTGTGTATTGCTGGCGTCATTTGATCTCTGACTGCTGCGTGGCCTGTATTGCAGGAAACAAAGGCCGAGAACAAATTACCTGGTAGCTTGCAGCAGACACTTTTGCAGCAAACAGCAGGTTGGGATGCTGATAAACATGCTGCACTGGAGCGTTTCTTCAACCGTGCAACAGGTCCAGCCAGCAACAGTCACAGCCAACAGCACGCAGGTCGCAGAGGTCACCAGAGTGCAGTGCTAGATATCCTGAAGAACAGGCCTGCGTCACAAGTGAGAGATGGGGGTGCTGGACCTGTCAGGCGTGGCGGGCTTGCTGCTAGGTATACGCCATATGGACGCCCTGCAGCTGGTCCCAGCAGGACTGGGGCTGGCCATGTCAATAGGTCAGTGAACACTGATTGTTCTGTGCTGTGTATGCTGTGTTGCATCCTCTGTTGCTCAAAGCTTCTGTAACAGTGAGCAATGAAGTCCGTGCGGCATGCATGCAAGACCTACAGCAATGCTGTCCCGGTGCCTTGCTGCTGGTACTCAAGCCAGACTATGCTTCATGCTGCAGTGCGGACACGCTCTACAGCAATGCTGGAAAACATCGGCCTCTCACGCCCATGCCACCAAGCAAGCCAGGAGCCGGCCCCTTGGCTCCTTTCCTGCAACAGCCTGGCGCCGCACAAGCAGCTGCAGGAGGCAGTGACACACAGCTGCAGCAGGATGTAGCAGCAACAACAGGACCCAGCCGGCAGCTTCCTGCAATGGATGGCTCGCAGTCTGCGCCAGGTGCTCAGACTAGCAGCCTGTTTGCCATCGCAGCCAACAACAATAACAGCAATGCCGCACCACTCTTTCCTGCAACAGCCAATGTACGGCAGTCTGCTGCAGCGTTTACAGACAGGCCACCAAGCAGGTCTGGCTTTGGAGGCTTTGGTGGTGGACTAGGTAGCAGCAGCAATAAAGACCATCCTGGCCTTTCAGGGGCAGGCATCCCATCAGCACCCAAGCCTGTGCTTGGCTTACCTAGGGCTAGGGCCAACAAAGCACCGCTGATGGGTGCCAAGCGGGGTGCAGCAGGCAGGCAGGGTGCAGGGCCGTACAACTCGGTGGTAGCTGGGGCTCCTGGTGCTCTGAAGCCAATGCGCAACACACCCTTGAAGCTTGGCCTACCAGCTCCAGGCTCAAAGCGTGGATCTGATATGCATGGCCCAAATGCATTGGACACGGCCGTCGTAGGTGAGCATACACAGGGACCCATCCATTCTAACTGTTGGGAGATCTGCCCTAGGGATTGTTTGCTATTATCGTGTACCAGCCACTGCATCATCTGAAGGCAACCATCAAGCTTCTGCCAGGTCACTCTGCTGGGTCTGCGTACGGTTGTGCCTGTTGATGATCCAGTAACATGTGGTGCTGCTGTCACTACTGCCAGGTCACAAACGCATTCGCATGGCTACTACACCCGGGCCGCGTGCCATGTCAGGTCTTGGCACATCTCCAAGTTCTACAGGGTCACGTGATGGAGGCAGCAGCAGCAGGACAGGCCTTCAGGCAGCAGGACCAGGTGATGCTGCTCGGCAACAGGATGTGGTGCCAGTAGTGCAGGCTACAAGTGTGGCAGAGACCATCATGGACACAATGCGCAGCTTAGAGAAGGTGAGGGAGAAACAACACTTTCTGCTAAGTGTGTCACATTGTTGTTTGATGAGGCTTTTCATGGTCCTGCACAATTGATAAAGCAGGTCTGCTGGAACCCTAGATGCATCAAGGTTGCTGATCTCAACCCAGTTTGTTTATTCTCACTGCAGGGTGGCTCAGCATCTTACCGCACCCAGCAGCAGGAATCGGCAGCATTCGCCCCACCACCACTGGATAGGCTGGATGGAGGAGCTCTGCGAACTCAGCTGTTTGCTACACCAAACTTCAAGCAGCCACAACAGCAGCCACGAACGCCTGAAGGTGCGCGGATCATCGTCAATTTAAGTACTGATTGAAGGCTAGTGCTTTCTATCATGGCCCAGTGAATTAGGTTGTGGTCGGCAAGCCAGACCCAAGATATACGCAGCTATTGTGGTTTGATTTGTGTATATGCTTATGCCTACAGATGCTTCCCCTAGTGGCGTGACAGTTGGCGCACCTGGTACAACTCCATGGGCAAGGAAACCTGATGCAGCAGCTGCACCGCCAACAGCACCTGGCTCTGTAGCAGCCAACAAGACTCCTGGCAGCTTTTTTACGCCTGTATCAGCAGCGGTGGCTGACGTACCTAAAATGCCCCATATTTCACCGATAACGCCATGGACGGCTGGCCCTAGTGGTGAAGATGGCGCCTTTGGGACACCTGTATCAGCTGGTGCTCGGGGCAGTGGGCAGCAGCGACATCAGCAAACAGAACCAGCAGGACTGCACATGAAGGAGAATGGACGCACCATGTACAGCTTTGGTGCTTCGGTTGCCGATACACAACTGTATCGTACTGTAGCAAAGGTGACCGGTTCAGTCAGCACGTCAGACCTGGAGAGAGTGCAAGTTTCACCATTCGCTTTCACCAGCCCAGTGCCAATTCAGTTTGCAGCAGTGGCAGCAGCAATAGACAAGCAGGCAATCTCGGCGCAGAACCAACAGCAGCAGCAGGGGCAGCAGCGCTTTGAAAGGCAAGATGTGCCAACTGGCAACCCATTGCTTGCGCCCACATGGACGGCCAAGTTCCAGCAGCAGCAAGCTGCTACACCTGCCTCAACACCATCTGGCTTCCTGCAGTCCAATGCACCAGCAGACAAGCCCTTTGGCACACCTGCCATTGGCGGCAACTCTGCAATGCCCAAGTGGGGCATGACACCTGCTGCTGCTGCTGCTGGCGGTGCTGGTAGCAGCAAGGCAGCAGCTGTCAGCCCATCTAGTCCTGTGTTTGCCATCGATGCTACTCCTGCTGATGGTGTTGTGGATGGCATGGTGTTGCCCCCAGGCTGTGATCCTGCACTGCTGGCTGATCAGGTTAAGAAAGCTGCTGAAGTGCCGCTTCCTGTAGACTCAGAGGAGGAAGAGGACACACAGCAGCAGCAGCAGCAGCAGGGCAGTGACAGTGGTGAGAAGCAGCAGCCAGCAAAGCCAACCCCGACATTGACACCTGCGGCCAATGCGGACGACCGCCAGCAGCGGGTGGGAGCGGGTTACATTGCAGCAGCAGCTGGAGCACAACAGACAAAGTCTGAGGCAGTCAAGCAGGCGAAGAAGGCGAACAGATTTTCTGTGTTGGATGTGATGGAAGGCAGTGATGAGGAAGAACCAGCAGTGGCACCAGAACTTCAACTGAACGGCGATGTAGACAAGCAGCAGCAGCAGCAAGAGACCAGCAGGCAGGACCAGCAACAGCAGCAGCAGCAGCAGCAGGAGGATGATGCAGCAGACAGAAAGCGGAAGAAGCGTGTGTCATTCACACCAGCACTGGCTTCTGTCCCTGAGGCCACAGCCAATGGCAGTCCTGCAATCACCAAGCCAGCGTTCAATGCCTTCAAGCAACAGCAGCAGCAGACTGCTCTGCCGTTTGGTTCGCCATTTGGAGCACCAGCTCCAGCTACTGATGCTACTAAGGCTAATGCTGGGGATGGCAAGGTAGCAGACAATGGCCCTGCAGACAGGACATCTTCAGAGGCTGCAGCTGCTTCAAAGGTCAGGGTTCCGGACTTTGGTGCCACTGCAGCAGGTACAAGTGCAGGATTTGGTATTTTTGGAGGTGAACCAACAGCAAGTGGCGTCAAGCCTTTCTCTTTTGGTGTCAACACCAGCATCACTCCTGATGCTGCGAATGCAGAACATGCTGCAGCTGCGGGCACAACTACGATGTTTGGTGCTGCAGAGCCAGCACCTCAGCAGGCATCAGCTACAACAGTGACTACAGCAGCTCCCAGCATCATTGGTGTCTCGGCAGCTTCTGCTAGCACTCCAGCATCTGCACCTGCTGCTGGTGTCAGCCAGCCAGGCTTCAACTTCACAGCACCACCAGCAACGACAACCACCTTATCAGCATCCAGTGTGTCAAGTGGGGTAGCAGCTGGTGCAGAACCGGGTAGCACTGCTCATCCAGCAACAGGTTCAGCAGCAGGTTTTGGATTTGGTGTAGCTGGCGGCACATTTGGATCAACAGCAAGTCAACCAGCTACAGCAGCACAAAGCAGTACCACTACAGGCGCACCAGCACTGTTTAGCTATGGTGTTCCCGCTGCTGCTGCCTCTGCTACAAACACAACAGCAGGTCAGGAAGCTGCTAAGCCTGCTGCAGGTGCCCCTGGCTTTGGAAGCTTTGTTGCTTCCGGCAGCACAGCAGCCCCTGCTGCTGCTGGCTCCACGCCTTCCTTTGCAGCGACAGGATTCACCTTTGGTGCACCTGCCTCTGCTGCTGCTGGGAACGCCAGCACTCCAGCTGCCAGCACAATGTTCAGCTTTGGTGCGTCACAGGCAGCAGCAGCCTCTAGCAGTACCCCTGCCTTTGGTGCAAATAGTAGCAGCGCTGCTGCAGCAGCACCTACAGCAGCAGCAGCCAATCCCTTTGGCTTTGGGAACGCAACAGGTGCTAGTGGTTTCACAAGTGGACCATCCTCTGCTGCTGCTGCTGCTGCTGCTTCGTCAGCAGCAGTGGCACCAGGCTTTGCCTTTGGTGCATCTGCTAGCTCTGGTGCTGCTCCTGCTGCCAGCAGTGCACCAGCAGTTGCGTTTGGTACCACTGCAGGTGGCAGTAGCAGCAGTGGCCCCAGCTTGGGCTTCAGCTTTGGGGTGGGCCCTGCAGCAGCACCAGCGCCAGCCTCTACAGCTGCAGCAGCACCAGGGTTCACATTTGGAGCAGCACCCGCTGCGAGTTCTGCAGCAACAGTAAACAGTGCTGGTAGTGGTAGCTTCGGCTCATTTGGAGCTCCAGCAGCAGCAGCAGCAGCACCAAGTCCCTTTGGGGCTCCTGCAGCATCAGGTAGTGGTGGCATTTCCCCAGCTGGGTCCCTACAAGCTCCTTTCAATCCAGCAGCACCTGCTGCTGCTAACCCATTTGGCGCACCTGCATCAAGCAGCACTGGTGGGTTTGGTGCAAATCCGGCAGCTCCTGGATTCAGCTTTGGGGCATCAGCACCAGCAGCGGCACCACCAGCAGCAGCACCATTTGCAGCAGCGCCGTTTGGCTCGTCACAGCCTGGAGCAGGGGCACCATTCGGGCAGCAGCCTCAACAGCAGCAGCCAGCTGCTCCTTTTGCGTTTGGTGCAACACCACAGCAACAGCAGCAGCAACCTGCCGCGCCATTTGGGGCTGGTCCTCCCGCAGCTGGGTTTGCTTTTGGGGCTCAGCCACCTCAGCAGCAGCTGCAACCGCAGCAAGGGTTTGGCGCGGCACCTACCTTCGGGGCACCACAACAGCAGCAGCAGCAGCAGCAGCAGCAAGCTCCTGCATTTGGTGCATTTGGTGCTGCTGGTGGTGGTGGTGATGCTGGTGCAATGTTCACCATGGGCAACATGGCTGGCGGTCCTCAGCAACAGCAAGGGGGCAGGCGCATTGTCAAAGCTAGGAGAAAGGGTGGGAGATAGACGTGACACAACTGCCGATGTTGTTAGTGGTAGGCTTGATGGTCTTATAGCTTAGGGCACCTTTCCATTCTCTGCTGGGGTCTCTGAGGATTTTGATGTCGTATTGAGGGTCAGGTCAGCTACATACCTACCCGGTACTGAATACCTGAATAGCGGAAAGCAAGCTGAATGGGTGGATGATTGGTTACATGATTCCAGATGCCGACGTCGTATAGGATACACTGTGACATCGACTTTATCACCAGCTGAAGCTTGCAGCAGTTTGCAGTTATTATTGTGTGACCGCTGTACACTGTAGAGGCTCTGTGTGTTTGCTGAGTTCAGATAGCCAAGATGTGCTGCCAGTGCCAGGCGCGGGCGCACTGGTCCTGCAGCACCGATATTATGCTGTTGCTTGGACGACTTACTGTCACTCACTTCTGCATCGTGCAGTTGCAAGCATTTCTTCCAAAGGTGTAATGTAGAAGATATTACACTGGACTACACTGCTGCATAAGCCAAGTAACAACAGCATATCATCATTGGTGGCAGTTACAAGCACATCTCATGCTACTAGCGCGGCACTGGCGGCTGCACTGCAGAATTGACCAGGCCTAGATGAGGATGGCAGCTTGCATGCTGCCGCTAGCCAGAATCTGATCAGCCTGATCGAATCAAAACATCTGTTACCATATCAAGCAGCCTTCCCTGATGCGCATCACATGCACGCATGTGGCGTCAATCTGACTCAGACGGGGTCACAATGTTCCTGAACACAGTCCCAGCACCATGCTGCCTCATCCCAGGTGGTGGGAGGGGGACCCGCGATGTTGGTACATTCTGATTGGCACTGTCAAAGCAGCGCGAGAGTAAACAAAAGTGATTCACGGACCACAAGTATGCTTGTGCACTCATCTGCAACACCTTGCAAACGACTTGCATTACAGGAGACAGCTCGGCAAAACATCTCCATAAACCATCAGCCGAGCCAGCCCTGCACCTGCCATGCAATCATCACATCATCAAGCATTGTCTCATCATCAAACCACCCTTGTGACCTACACCTCAAGCCCAAGAAGACCATCACGCAAGCTTGTGAACCATGCAATGCAGGCAGACAAGGAGTTCCTTCGCCCCCTACATCGGTACCAAGCAAACAGCAGGAAGACACAAGATACAACATGCTGGCAGAAGTGAGCAGCAACGCAGAGCATCTCAGTATCATGCTCAGCCTGGCGGGCATACAAGCTGTGGACTGCTGGTAACAAGAGGCGTGCCACAGGCATGGGCACCTCATCAAAGAAGCGCTTTGCTGCTTCATGCAACAACACCCTGGTCATTATGGGTCAATGAGACACAACAGCTACCATAACAATAATGCAGGCAGTGATTCATGGAAGATGGGTGCCTTGTTGCTGCCACAGCACAGCAGCAATCTGGGCAAGGCCCTGGCTCACTGGTGGGAAGTTGTTGGCAACAGGAATCAGTACTCGCAATACAGCTGTTGCCAACGAACACCCGACAGACAGTGATAGCGGACTCTGGGCAACAAGCACTGATACTGTAAACAAAGATACTGTAAACTTGAAAGCTATAGCTCACTCAATCACAAGCAACCACAAAAATTATGGACAATACTGCAGTTCTGCTGCTGGCAAGGACAACCGAGGAAATGAGTTGGCCTGAGGCCGCTGAGTGCAAACAGCAGTGCAAACATCCTCTAGGCGTGCCAACCTCAAAATCACGCTACTTCAAAAATCACGAACATTGAAAAATATGAACACGGACAGCAACCAGCAGATCACTAGACATAATCGGATCACTAGGCATAATCGAAGAGGAGGACACACGAAGAGCCTGTGTAGCTGCTGATCAAGCAACAAGAGACATATCGCCAGGTCATACCACCAGTCACGCAGAAGCACTAGACAGGGGCAACAAAGATATACATGCAGAACATATGCATGTGCTCCGTAAGTGCTGAGAGGCCCAGCATGTCTGATCATGCATGCTAGGCATACAATCATCAAGATGTGAAGCTTGTCGATCATCCAAACCGCCAACAGCAACAGTCATAAGGATTGCAGGAGCGCCCGCGAATGCACCACAGCAGCCACTGTGTGGATGGTGATCAAGCCGCTGAGAGTGCATTACTCCT
>JARWLF010002164.1:0-11078 GCA_029853055.1 Scenedesmus sp. KT-U
GTTGCTATCTGCGGGTCCGGAAGGCGGCGGCCAGCGTCTTCATGGCACTGGCCTGATCGGGGGTGATCTCCGCCGCGCTGTCGGCCTTCGCCAACGGTGCCGCCCCGTCATCCTGCCCCATCCGGGCGACCAGCGCATCCAGCGCGGCCCCCGACAGGCGTCGGGACCCCGCAGCCCGCAGGCCGCCGGACGCCGTCGGCGGTGGCGCGCTGGCCGTCCGCGTCGTGGCGGCGGGGCGGATGTCGCGCGCCACCCGCTCGATCGCGCTACCGGCGATCGCCTTCAGGAACGGCTTGGCGAGGCCGCGCAGCAGCTGCTCATCCTCCAGCGCCATGGCGACCAGGATGCGCTGTGCCTGCCCCCGGCTGCCACCGGCCGCCTTCAGCGCTTCACGGATCTTGAGCGTGACGTAGGTATCGCTCATGGTCGGTACTCCCCTGGTGCCGGCGCGCTATCGGAAGGGTACCGGAAGCGGAAGCCCTGCGGAATCGCGAAATGTGCCGGGGACAGGGCCACGGGAATCGGGCTCGCCCCGGCGTCGCGGGAGGCGTAGTCTTCCCCCGCATGCTGATCGAAATCTACATCGACCTGATCTGCCCCTGGTGCCTGATCGGCAAGCGGCGGCTGGAACGCGCCCTGGCGCAGCGGCCGGGCGCGAGGGTGGAGCTGCGCTGGCCCTCCTTCCAGCTGAATCCGGACATGCCGCCCGGTGGGATGGACCGCCATGCCTATCTTCAGGGCAAGTTCGGCGGGCCGACCCGGGCCGCCCAGGTGATCCGGATGATCGACATGACGGCCCGGCAGGAGGGGTTGGAGATGAACTGGGCCGGCATCCGCCGGACCCCCAACACCGTGGACGCCCACCGGCTGGTCCGGCTGGCGGAGGACCATGGGCGCGGCAGCGCGCTGGTGGAGGCGCTGTTCCGCGCCTATTTCCAGCAGGGGCTGGACATCGGGGACAGGGCGGTCCTGGTCCAGCTTGCCGCCTCTGCGGGACTGTCCGCCGAGGTGGCGCGACAGTATCTGGCCGGAAATGGCGGCCTGGCGGCCATCCGGAATGACGAGCTGCTGGCCCGGCAGCTGACTGTCCAGGTCGTCCCCTACTACATCTTCGATCGTCGGTACGGCTTTGCCGGGGCGCAGGAATCGGATGCCTTCCTGCCCCTCCTGGACATGGCGGCGGAGGCGTCGGCCCTGGGCGGCTGATGCCGTCAGCGCCGACGCCACGGGGCCGTGTTGCGGCCCATGTGGCGCATCGCCTTTGCCGGTGTGGGTGCCGGGGCCGGGGGTGGCGGCGGGGGTGGCTTGGGCATGTCCGCCACCTTGCCCCCGGCTGCCATCTGGGCCAGGGCGGCGACGAACTGGCGGGTTCCGTCCACCCGTGTCTCCGCACTGTCCCAGGGCCGCAGCAGCACCAGCTTGTGGTCCGGCCGCAGCTTGGCGGTGCCGGCCTGCGCCTGGATGAACTCCACCAGCCGGTCGGGCGCCTTGAAGCTGTTGTCGCGGAAGCCGACGACAGCGCCCTTCGGACCGGCATCCAGGCTCTGCACCCCCGCCTCCCTGCACAGGCGCTTGATCTCCACCAGGCGCAGCAGGTTGTCCACTTCCTCCGGCAGCGGCCCGAACCGGTCGATCATCTCCGCCGCGAAGGCGTCGATCTCCGCCCGGTCGGCAAGGTCGGATACGCGGCGGTACAGCGTCAGCCGCTCCCCCAGGTCGGCCACATACACGTCCGGGATCAGGACCGGCATGCCCAGATTGATCTGGGGCGACCAGCTTTCCTGCGGCGCGGGGCCGCCGGTCTGGCCGCTGCGGGCGGCGGCCACCGCCTCCTCCAGCATCTGCTGGTACAGCTCCATCCCGACCTCGCGGATATGGCCCGACTGCTCCTCTCCCAACAGGTTGCCGGCGCCGCGGATATCCATGTCGTGGCTGGCCAGCTGGAACCCGGCGCCCAGGCTGTCCAGCGTCTCGATGACGTGCAGGCGCTGGGTCGCCGTGGCGGACAGGACCGTGCGGGGCTGATAGGTCAGATAGGCGTAGCCACGTGTCTTCGACCGCCCGACGCGACCGCGGATCTGATAGAGCTGCGCCAAGCCGAACAGGTCGGCGCGGTGGACGATCAGCGTATTGGCATTCGGGATGTCCAGCCCTGATTCGATGATGTTGGTGGCCAGCAGCACGTCGTACTTGGCCTCATCGAAGGCGGTCATCACCTCCTCCAGCTGGGTGGCCGGCATCTGCCCGTGGGCGACGACCACCTTCACCTCCGGCACCAGCTCCTCCAGCCGGAGCCGGACCTTCTCCAGGTCGTCGATCCGGGGGCAGACATAGAAGCTCTGCCCGCCGCGGAAATGCTCCCGCATGATGGCCTCGCGGATCACGACCGGATCGTACGGCAGCACGAAGGTGCGCACCGCCAGGCGGTCCACCGGCGGCGTGGCGATCAGCGACAGCTCCCGCACGCCGCTGAGCGCCATCTGGAGGGTGCGCGGGATCGGCGTGGCGGTCAGGGTCAGGACATGGACGTCGGCCCGCAGTTCCTTCAGCCGCTCCTTCTGCTTCACGCCGAAATGCTGCTCCTCGTCCACGATCACCAGTCCCAACCGCTTGAACTGAAGCGTCTTGGACAGCAGCGCGTGGGTGCCCACGACGATGTCGACGGAGCCGTCGGCCAGGCCGGCCTTGGCGCCATTCACCTCTTTCGTCGTGGCCAGACGGGACATGTGGGCGATGTTCACCGGCAGTCCGGTGAAACGGGATTCGAAGGTACGGCTGTGCTGGCGGGCCAGCAGCGTGGTGGGCACCACGACGGCCACCTGCATGCCGTTCATGACGGCCAGGAACGCCGCCCGCAGCGCCACTTCCGTCTTGCCGAATCCGACGTCGCCGCAGACCAGCCGGTCCATGGGGCGCCCGCTGCCCAGATCCTCGATCACGTCCTGGATCGCGTTCAGCTGATCGTCGGTCTCCGCATAGGGGAAACGGGCGCAGAACTCATCCCAGGCGCCCTCCGGGATGCCGACCGGCTCCGCCTTGCGGAGCGAGCGTTCGGCCGCAATGCGCAGCAGGGCGTCGGCCATGTCCTTCAGCCGCTTCTTGACCCGCGCCTTGCGCGACTGCCAGCCGGCCCCGCCCAGCTTGTCCAGGGTCGCGCCGGCCTCTTCCGAGCCGAAGCGCGACAGCATCTCGATGTTCTCGACAGGCACATACAGCTTGTCCCCGCCCTCATAGATCAGGCGCAGACAGTCATGCGGGGCGCCGCCCACCGACAGAGTCTCCAGCCCGTCATACCGACCGATGCCATGGTCGATATGGACGACGAAATCGCCGGGGTTCAGGCTGGCCGCCTCGGCGATGAAGTTGGCGGCCCGCCGCTTGCGCTTGGCCCCGGTGCGGACCAGACGGTCACCCAGGATGTCCTGTTCGGTGATGATGGCCAGATCGGGCGTCACGAACCCATGGTCCAGCGCCAGCACGGCCAGCGCCGTGGTCCGCCGCTCCAGCCCGTCGATCTCCGCCCAGCCCTCCACGGCCTTCAGCCGCTCGACCCCGTGTTCCTTCAGCACATGCTGCAACCGGTCGCGGGCGCCGGTGGAGTAGCCGGCCACCACGACCCGGCGCCCCTCCGCCTGAAGAGACTCGAGATGCTCCTTCAGGACCTCATAGACATTCACCCCCGATTGGGCGCGCGCGTCGGCGAAGTCACGTCCCTTGCGCCCGCCGGCATCCATCAGGTCCGCGTTGGGCGCGCCCTCCACCGCGGCGAAGGGGGACAGTTGCGCCACCCCGCGGGCCGATAGGTGCAGGTCCCACCCCTCCCCGTCCAGGAACAGCAGGCGCGGCGGCACGGGCTTGTAGACCGGGTTGCCGGACTGCTTCTCCGCCTCCTTCAGGGTGCGCCGCGCCTCATGGAAATCGGTGATCTGGGTGAGTCGCTGGTCCCGCGCCTCCTCCGCGTTCGGGTCCAGTGTCACGGCGGCGTCGGGCAGATAGTCGAACAGCGTCTCCAGCCCCGAATGGAACAGCGGCAGCCAGTGCTCCATCCCGCCATGCTTCCGCCCGGCGCTGACCGCCTCATACAGCGGGTCGTCGCCCATGACCGCGCCGAACAGTTCGCGGTATCCGGTCCGGAAGCGCTGGATCGACATCTCGTCCAGGAACACCTCCGACATGGGCTTCAGGGTGAAGCCCTCGCGCTTCTCGATCGTCAGCTGGGTCATCGCGTCGAAACTGCGGACGCCGTCCAGCTCATCCCCGAACAGGTCGAGGCGTAGCGGCTCGGCCGTGCCGGGCGGGAACAGGTCGATGATGCCGCCGCGGATCGCATACTCCCCCGGCTCGCGAACGGTGGAGGTGCGGGTGTAGCCGTTGTTCGCCAGGAAGCGGTTCAGCTCGTCCGTGTTGATCCGCTCCCCCACCCGGGCGCGGAAGGTGGCGTTCCGGAAGGCCAGCCGCGGCGGCACCTTCTGCAAGGCCGCGTTCACCGTGGTGATGACCAGGAACGGCCGGTCTTCCGCCGGTGCCGCGCCCTTGCCCTTGGGCTTCGCCGCCCGCTCCATCATACGCGTCAGCGCGTCGATGCGCCGGGCGACGATGTCCCCGTTGGGCGAGACCCGGTCATAGGGCAGGCAGTCCCAGGCGGGGAACTGCACCACCTCCACCCCCGGATCGAAGAAGGCCACCGCCTCCGCCAGACGGGCGGCGCGCGCATCCTCCACCGCGATGTGCAGCAGCCCCGCCGGCCCCGCCTGCCGGGCCAGCTGCGCCAGCACGCGCGCATCCTGCCCCTCCGGCGCCCCGGCGATCAGGACACGGCGCGTGGCACCGGGGGTGAGGGTCAGCTTGGACAGGTCGGTCACGGGGAATTCCACTCTCAATGTCCGGCCGCACGGGCCAGTTTCTTGTCCAGTGTCACAAGCCGCGCCCCGCTGGTACGGGCCAGCCAGAGGTAGCTTGCGTCATAAGCGGTCAGTCCGGTTTCCTGCGCGAGCAGGGTGACGGCGCACAGGTCGACGTCACACCGGCAGATCGGCATCGTGTCGAACCGGCTCAGGGCGGCCAGGATCGCGGCGCCGCTGTCGGGATGCCGCTGCATCTTCTTCAGGCCGGTGTTGGCGACCTCGAACCCGATCAGCTCGGGGGCGAGCAGCTCCGCCGACCCGATCCGCTCCAGGAGGTCGGCGCCGTCCGGCTCCCCGAAGAGGATGGCCGCGATGGCTGACGCGTCGACAACAACCCTATCGGCCATCCCGGTCCCGATCTTCGCGTATCATGTCGGCGGCTTCCGCGGGCGTGCTCAACCGCAATGCCCTCAACTGCTCGACCGCCTCTTCCATGGTCATCGGCGCGGGCCCCTGCCCCATGCCGGTCGCCCGCTCCAGGATCGCCATCATCTCCCCCTGGACGGAGCGGTGATTGCGGGCGGCCCGCGCCTTAAGGCGGGACATGATCTCATCAGGGACATTCTTCACCGACAGGTTCACAGGCATTGCATGCCTCCAATCCGGAGCCGAATCGCATCCATCGTACATCGCCCCCCGACCCACCGGCAAATCCGGTCACGCCCGCGTGGCCGCGCCCGCATACTGGTGCGCCTGGAGCAGCGTCATCACCCGGGTGTCATGCGCCGCCGGGACCAGCAGGCGGCCGACGATCCAGTCATAGACGTCGGGGTCCTGCTCCAGCAGCAGGCGCTCATAGGCGTCCACCTCCGCCTCCGACAGGTCGGGCAGGTAGCGGTCGGCGAAGCTGCCCATCAGCAGATCCATCTCCTTCGTCCCGCGGTGCCAGCTGCGGAAGATCAGCCGCTTGCGGCGGGCGTCCAGGATGGCGGTGCTCTCGGCGGCGGGGTTGGCGCTCATGGTGAATTCCGGGCGTGAAGGAACGAACGCGGTACGATATAGAACGGGGAACGCGTCCTGTCAGCCTTGCCGGTGAGCGGCCCTTGCGCCCGGAAATCCTCTTCCCCCTTTTCGCCCCCATCGGCAGCCTGCCGGGCCTGGGTCCCCGCCTTGGCAAGCTGGCGGAGCGGCTGGCCGGCCCGCATGTGGTCGACCTGCTGTGGCACAAGCCCAGCGGGATCATCGACCGGCTGGCCGTCGGCAGCATCGAAGAGGCGCCGGACGGGCGCATCGTGACGCTGACCGTACGCGTGGACGGCCACGCTCCCGCCCTCCAGCCCAACCGCCCCTACCGCGTGCGCTGCACCGACCATACCGGGCTGATGGAGCTGGTGTTCTTCCACATCAAGGGCGACTGGCTGTC
The DNA here is from genome assembly GCA_029853055.1 of Scenedesmus sp. KT-U. Classification (NCBI taxonomy): domain Eukaryota; kingdom Viridiplantae; phylum Chlorophyta; class Chlorophyceae; order Sphaeropleales; family Scenedesmaceae; genus Scenedesmus; species Scenedesmus sp. KT-U. The sequence goes on from JARWLF010002164.1 coordinate 6,268, forward strand.
TAAGAAGCTGCCGGTCGGCCAGAAGATCACCGTGTCCGGGAAGGCGGAGCGGTTCAACGGCCAGCTCCAGATCGTCCACCCCGACTATTACGGCCCGGCCGACGAGTCGCCGCCGACCAGCCGGGTGGAGCCGACCTATCCGCTGACCGGCGGACTGAACCCCAAGCCGCTGCGCACCGCCATCCAGGCGGCCCTTGCCCGCGCCCCGGCCCTGCCGGAATGGCAGGATGCGGCCTGGCTGAAGCGGCAGGGCTGGCCGGACTGGAAGAAGGCGCTGACCACCCTTCACACGCCGGAGGTGGAGCGGGACGTGGACCCGATGGGACCGGCCCGGGCCCGGCTGGCCTATGACGAGTTGCTGGCGAACCAGCTGGCGCTGTCCCTTGTCCGCTGGCACCAGCGCCGGCTGGCGGGCCGGGTGGTGCAGGGCGACGGGCGCCTGCGCGCCCGTGTGGCGGCGGCCCTGCCCTACCAGCTCACCCGGGCCCAGGTCCGGTCGCTGGAGGACATCTATGCCGATATGGCCCGGCCGGAACGGATGCTGCGCCTTTTGCAGGGTGACGTGGGCAGCGGCAAGACTGTCGTGGCGCTGATGGCCATGCTGAACGCGGTGGAGAGCGGCGCACAGGCCGCCCTGATGGCGCCGACGGAAATCCTGGCGCGGCAGCATGCCGACAGCCTGGTCCCCCTGGCCGAGGCCGCCGGGGTCCGCATCGCCCTGCTGACCGGGCGGGACAAGGGCAAGGCGCGGCAGGCGGTGCTGGACCGGCTGGCCGCGGGGGAGATCGACATCCTGATCGGCACGCACGCCATCTTCCAGGATGATGTCGCGTTCCACGATCTGGCGCTGGCCGTCATCGATGAGCAGCACAAGTTCGGCGTCCACCAGCGGCTTCAGCTGGCGGCCAAGGGGCGCGGGGTGGACACGCTGGTGATGACCGCCACCCCCATCCCGCGAACCCTGACGCTGACCGCCTATGGCGACATGGATGTGTCGCGCCTGGATGAGAAGCCGCCCGGCCGGCAGCCGGTGAAGACCGTGGTGCTGCCGGCCGACCGGCTGGAGGAGGTGGCGCACGGCCTGTCCCGCGCCATCGCCGCCGGCCAGCGGATCTACTGGGTCTGCCCGCTGGTGGAGGAGTCGGAGACGGTGGACGTGGCCGCCGCCACCTTCCGCCATGCCGCGCTGCGGGAGTTGCTGGGCGACCGCGTCGGGCTGGTCCACGGCAAGATGAAGGGGCCGGAGAAGGACGCCGTCATGGCGGCCTTTGCCGAAGGCCGCCTGGACGTGCTGGTCGCCACCACCGTGATCGAGGTGGGCGTGAACGTGCCCGAGGCCACCATCATGGTGATCGAGCATGCGGAGCGATTCGGCCTTGCCCAGCTGCACCAGCTGCGCGGGCGGGTGGGCCGCGGCGCGGGCGCCAGCACCTGCCTGCTGCTCTACTACCCGCCGCTGGGGGAAACGGCGAAGGAGCGGCTGGGCATCATGCGGGAGAGCGAGGACGGGTTCCTGATCGCGGAGAAGGATCTGGAACTGCGCGGCGCCGGTGAGGTGCTGGGCACCCGTCAGTCGGGCCTGCCGGAGTTCCGGCTGGCCGACGTGACGGTGCATGGGGAGCTTCTGGCGGCGGCGCGCGACGATGCCAGGCTGATCATCGAGCGCGATCCCGAACTCGACAGTCCCCGTGGTCAGGCCCTGCGCGTCCTGCTGTACCTGTTCGAGCGGGACGCGGCGGTGAAGTATCTGCGCTCAGGCTGAGGGCGCCTGCTCCCCCGCCTTCTCCGGGATGCGCTGCACCATGGCGGCGGCCACGCCATTCTCCGCCGGCGGCACGATCTTGCGCTTGCGAAGCTCTTCCGGCCGACGGTCGGGCGGGGTGACGATGCCGCCGGAGACCACCATCTTGATGCCGTCCTCCACCGTCATCGTCAGGCGGATCAGGTCCTTCTTCGGCACGAACAGCAGGAAACCGGAGGTCGGATTCGGCGTGGTCGGCAGGAACACGTTCACCACCTCATCCGCCGTCACATTCTGGACCTCCCCCTCTGTCGTGCCGGTGATGAAGCCCAGGGCGTACAGGCCCTTGCGGGGATACTCGATCATCACGACTTCGCGGAACGCCTGGGACTGGTTGGCCAGCACCGTCTCGAAAATCTGCTTCAGCGCGTTGTAGATGCTGCGGATGACCGGCATCCGGTTCACCAGCGCCTCACCCAGCCGCACCATGAAGCGGCCGAGGAAACCCGCCGCGAACATGCCGACCAGCACCAGGAACACCACCACGATGACCAGGCCCAGCCCGGGCACGCTGAAGGGCATGTAGGTTTCCGGGTTGTACCGCGCCGGAATGACCGCGTGGGTTGTGCCGCGCCGGAATGACCGCGTGGACCAGCCCGTCGATGGCACCGATGAACAGCCAGGCCAGATACAGGGTGATGGAGATCGGCGCCGTCACCAGGATGCCGGCGAACAGGTAGGCCCGCAGCCGGGCGGCAAAGGTCATGCCGAACCGGCCCCGGTTCGCATCGGTGGGCCGGGGGGACGTGTCATCGGGACCGTCGGACTGCAAGATGGCTTCTCCGGAAAGGGCGGTACGACGTGGAGATGGGAACGGGTCCGCGCCGCCGCAAACCCTGCGCCACCGCCCGCCGGGTGGCAAGTGCCGCGGTGCGCCAGCGGGGCTTCCGGCACCGCGGTTCTGGTTTGCTTCGCCGGCCGACGCATGTATCGTCCTGCGGCCACTCTTCCGGGAATATCGCCGTGACCGACCTCCACCCCGCCAGCCTGGACCGCATCGAGCTGCTGAGCGCGCTGAGCCCGACGGAGCGGGCGGCGCTGGCGCGCCAATGCAAGTGGCGCCATTTCCACCCGCATGAGCAGATCGTGGACCGGTCCTCGGAAAGCCGCGACCTCTGCCTGATCGTGGAGGGGCGGGTGCGGGTGGTGAACTATTCCCTGTCGGGGCGCGAGATCACCTTCGACGACATCGACGCGGGCGGCTGGCTGGGCGAACTGTCCGCCATCGATGGGGAGCCGCGGTCCGCCAGCATCGTCGCCCTGACCGAGACCCTGGTGGCCTTCATGTCCCCGCGCCTCTTCCAGGAAACGGTGACCAGCCACCCGGACATGGCTTGGCTGGTCATGCGGCGCCTGGCGCGGATCATCCGCCAGTCCACCGGCCGGATCATGGATCTCAGCACGCTGGGGGCCAACAACCGGGTGCACGCCGAGATCCTGCGGCTGGCCAAGGCCGGCAAGCGGTCCGGCAACACGGCGGAGATCGCCCCCATCCCCATCCATTCCGACATCGCCAGCCGGGTCAGCACCACGCGGGAGACCGTGGCCCGCGTGTTCAGCGATCTGGCCCGCGACCAGCTGGTGGAACGGCGGGGCAATGCGCTGGTGGTGCTGGATTTCGAACAGCTGGAGGAGATGGTGGAGGATGTCCGCGGCGACTGACGTGGCGTCCCCACCTCCACCATTCGGGTGTGTTAGGGGCAACACACTTTAGGCCTTTCATTCCTCGGCCCGGGCGTCTATATGTAAGGGGCTTGACCGTGACGTTTTCGCCACGGTTAAGGCTTCAACCTCCTTATGAGGCTCCCTTCATCTTGGCCGGCTGCTTGCAGCCGGCTTTCTTTTTGGCGGATCAGCCGTTGGTGCGGGAGAATTCGCGGAAGGTCACCGCGATCTTGTCCTCGACGATGGTGACCTCACCCCGACCGACCATCCGTCCGGACACGATGATGTCGGAAAGATCGTCGATCTTCCGGTCAAGCTCCACAATGGCGCCGCGGCCCAGCTTCAGCAGGTCGCGCACCCGGATGACGGAGGTGCCCAGCACGACGCTGACCTCCACATCCGTGTCATACACGGCCGTCAGGTCGGCCAGCCCCTTCTCCCCCTCGGCCGGGCCCTGCGCGGCGGCAGGGGCCGCGCCACCGATGTCGCCGAACATCGCGTCGATATCGTCCTGATCAGCCATAGCAAGTCCCCGGGGTTCGAGCGGGCCGATCATACCACGAATGGCGCCCGCGACACGGGGCATTTAGGGGGCGGGACCGGCCGGCACCGCTGTCGATACGAGCGCGGGTGAAGACCCGCCGCCAGCCCCCTGTTTTCCAACAACTCTGTCAACCCGCCGGAAGGCGCGCGCGCAGCGCACCCAGCCAACGCTCCACCCGCTTCCCGTTCACGCCCAGGTCGCTGTGCCCGAAGACGGAGCGGCTGTAGACCAGGAGGGTGCTGCCCCCCTCGACCGGGCGCACCTCAATGCTGGCGAAATCCGGATAGCGCATCAGGGCGGTCTGCTGCACCACGGTGAAGACCAGGCCGTCTGCAGCCCGGTGCAGCACCCGCGTGCGCGGCTCCGCCCTGATGACGGCGAGCAATTCGTCCCGCAGGCGTTCGGCCGGCACCGGGAACACCGGGGAGGCAGCATGCGAGGGCGATTCCGTCACGCCCTCCGGGGCCAGCAGGAACTGGTTGGGACGGCTCCCGAGGCGCAGCCCCTCGAAGGCGACGGGCTGCCCGAAGCTGCGCTCGATCCCGGCCAGCCGCATGGCCAGGAACAGGTGCCATCCGGCGAACAGGAGAAGGAGAAGGGCCACGCCCCAGATCAGACTCTTCATCACCATCGCCCATCCCCCTTCCGTTCTTTCCGGAAATCTAGGCCGAAGCAGCACCGCCCGTCGCGCCGAATCTTCGCCGCCCTGCGGTGGGGATCGTGCCGAAGCCTTGACGGGGCCGGCCCGCATCGCCATCCCTTACCGCCATGACGAACACAGCCCCCACCACCGCCCCTTCC